>SZWC01006078.1:120420-144923 GCA_023375785.1 Penium margaritaceum | reverse complement strand
TGTGTGTGTGTGTGTGTGCGTGTGTGTGTGTGTGTGTGTGTGTGTGTGTGTGTATGTGTGTGTGTGTGTGTGCGTGTGTGTGTGTGTGTGTGTGTGTGAGTATCGAGCGCCATACACGTGCAGCACTGGGACAAGTACAATAGTGAGTGTGAAACAGATGAGACACGGACAGACATCCCACACTCAACCACCCTCAGGCATAGGGCGAAGCCCAACAGAACGAATGGCCACCAGGAACTTTCCGCGAGCTAGTGTCTTCGTCATGAAATCAGCAAGCTGCATGTCAGTGCCAACCCACATGACGGAGATCACATGTCGCTCCACCAGATCACGCACAAAGTGATGCTCAACCGCAATGTGCTTCGTGCAAGCGTGAAAGACACCGGAGTTCTCCGCAATGGCGAGAGCACTCTGGTTGTCGCAACGAAGCACAATGGCGGGTAATGACTGACCAAGCTCAAGAAACAGGCGCTGCCACCATACCGCCTCAACAGCACCTGCGCCCAAAGAAACGTACTCTGCCTCCGACGAGCTACTTGCGATGCAGCCCTGCTTCTTGCTACGCCAAGACAGAGCGGTACCACCGAGCAGGAACACGTAGCCAGTACGGCTGAGTCCATCTGGGCTCCAAGCCCAGTCGCTGTCAGTGTAGCCATCAAGGACCATCGAACACTGCCGACGAAAGCAAAGTCCCGACGAAAGCAAAGTCCAAGATACGACGTGGAGACCATGTACCTCACCACTCGCACAGTCGCGTGAAGGGCTCTGGCACGAGGAGCCTTCGAGAACTGAGCGAGGAGGTTGACAGCGAAAGTGATGTCAGGACGTGTGGTAGTGACCAGATACATCAGAGATCCGATGAGACGGAGGTACAAGGTCACGTCCACTGTCTCCCCCAGCTGTGTGGGATCATCCACCTTCAAGGCATCCTGCCCATCGGGTGTAAGAGGTGTGGAAGCGTTGGGCACTACACCAAGGAGATCGCTGAAACGCTCCCCCACGACTCGTGCATATCGGGCCTGATGCAGCAATAGTGTCCGACGCCTTCGATCTCGCACGATCTCCATACCAAGAAACACCGATGCAGGACCGAGGTCCTTCATCCTGTAGGCAGTCTGAAAGACAGCCTTGGCCTCCTTCACGGCCTCCAGTGACGGAGACGCGATCATAAGGTCATCGACATAGACCAGGATGGCGATGAACCGCTCGGGTGTCAGTAGGATGAAGAGAGAGGGATCTGCCTCGCTCTGTACATATCCCGCACGAGTCAAAGTGCCGGTGATCTCCCGGTTCCAACACCGCAGAGACTGCTTGAGGCCATACAAGGACTTGCGCAAGCGCCAGACCTTGTCACCATCCTCAAAGCCTGGTGGCTGAGCCACGTAGATCTCCTCATCCAGAGAGCCATGAAGGAACACATTGTTCACATCCATCTGGTGCAGTTCCCAGTCATGCTGAGCCACTACAGCGAACAGAGCTCGAGCTGAGGTCATGCGGCCGACAGGGGCAAAAGTGTTAGTGTAATCGATGCCCTCAACCTGAGAGTACCCCTTCACAACCAAGCGGGTCTTGTAGCGTTCCAGTGAGCCCTCTGGCTTCACTTTCTTGCAAAAGACCCACTTGACCTGAATAACCTTCCTCCCAGGCGGAAGGTCGACAAGCTCATAGACTCTATGCTCTCGGATAGCGCGAAGCTCATCCTCACAGGCAGCTCGCCAAGCGTCAGCATCCTGTGATGAGAGAGCTTCCCTCAGGGTGCCCGGGTCGGGCGCAACAGAGGGAGAGCTCTGCGTGGCAAAGGTACACGCCTCGGTGCTAGGCCTGATGACCACAAGATCAGCTACTGTATCACAAGCGATATGGAACTCGCAAGTGACGAGATCGTGCCCTACGGGGCACGCTGGATGTATCTCTGTGAGCTCAGTGCGGACACTCAGGCCTAGGGCCTTTGTGCCGGGGTCACCACTCGCGATGCTGCGAGAGGGGCGCCTGGGTGCGGGGCCCGACGCTCGCTGAGCTCGTGAGTCCAGTGGTTGAAGACGGCCACCATGCTCACGAGAGTAACCTGAGCTCGAGGGGCGTACCTCAGGCTCAGGGAAAGGCACGACCACAGCTGGTGGGGGTTGAGGCAAGGCAGCCGGTGATGCCGTGCGAGGAGACGCGTGTGTGGGGGACACGGGACTGGATGTCACAGCAGGAGCAGGCAAGACTCGACCTGACACAGAGGCAGGAGTTCCAGCAGACGCAGGTACGGGAGTAGGCGAGACTGGACCGGACACAGAAACAGGAGTGCCGGCTGACGCACGTACTAGCGCAGAAGTAGGCGCGGGAGCTGAAGCAGGGACACCTGTGTGGTGTGAAACAGGCTGTACAGGTGAGGTCTCTGGACCGACAGCGATGATCACCGGGTCATCAAGGGTCGGAGACCGAGAGGTGAAGAGGGCTCGAACGGACACATCAGCCTGATGAGAGGTGCTCGCTGGTGTAGAAGTCTCTCACATCCGCCGAGAACCCTCACAGGTAGGAACATGTATGGCTGAGAGTGCCATGATCGAACTCAGGTCACGGTAGGTCAGAGACTCGAAAAAGAGCACGTTGAGAGACTCAATGACGCAACGACGAGTAGGGTTCCAGAAGCGCCAAGCCTTCGACCGCGGGGAAATGCCTACGAAGGCACACAAGCGGCCCCGAGGTGAGACCTTGGACCCCTGCTGGTCCTCGGTGTACCACACGAAGGCCAGGGATCCCCAGACGCGAGCGAGACAAAGGTCAGCACGATGTCCAAACCAGAGCTCATTCGGTGTAATATGGTCTGGAAGCGGACCGTGCGGGAGGCGGTTCCAGACCCACGTCATGTAGGCGAAGCCCTCAAAAATGAAGGACTCAGGGAGACCGCACTCAGACCGCATAGCACGAGCCGCATCCTCCATGGTGCGGTTCCAACGCTCGGAAACACCGTTCTGCTTAGGGGTAACACGAGCAGAGACCTGGTGAAAAATCCCGTGCTCGGCAAAGAATCCGTCCATCTCGCCAAGGAACTCATCGCCGCGATCCGAGCAGAAAGTATGCAGCGTGTGACATGACTGACGCTCAGCCATCACTAGCCAGAGTCGAACCGCAAGGGCGGCGTCCCTCTTCTGACGCAGGCTGTAGACCCACCGCATCCGGGTAAAGTCATCAGTCAGAGTCAGAACATGCCGGCCCTGATCAGATAGGGACTCGACTGGAAGAGGACCGAGAAGGTCTGAGTGAACTAACTCGAGAGGCCGAAGCGCTCGGGAACGAGAGTCATGGTAGGTGCATCGGTGCATCTTCCCTTGAGCGCAAAAGAGACAGTCGGTCTTGGGTGGCTTCTCGAAAGAAGCCGCGTCAAGACCGAGAGCTGGCTGTGTCTAAATGAGCTTTGACACAGTATCGGAGCCGACGTGACACAGACGGTGATGGAGCAACCACTGGTGTTCCAGAGACAGAACACCAGTGAAAAAAACCTGAGCGGAGGAGGAAGGGGAGCAAGGGGAGGAGGTATAAGAGACACGATAGAGATCATCTACAACAGAGGCACGAAGGACAACACTGCGAGTGTCAGTAGCAGTCATAGTCGCTGAGTCAGCGGTATGCTCCACAGAGAGACCCATCAGTGTGCAGGCACGTACAGAAAGCAGGCCGAGCTCAAGATCAGGCACAAACAGCACGTCAGAAAGGTACAAGGGGCCAGACGGACCGTCAAAACATACAACCCCAACACCATGGACTGGCAAGGACTGACCAGAGCCAGTACGGACGGAACGGACAGACATGACAGGACCGAGAACAACAAAATCACTACGACGACACGTCATGTGATGAGTGGCACCAGAATCGATGATCCAAGTGCCACCAGAGTCACGACTGGTGGACGTCACTGTACAACGGGCAATGGAACACTCGGCATCAGATTGACGCTAAGCCATCAGTGGGGAGGAACGACGCAGGACACAAAGGTGAGACTCATGAACCCAATCGCTGCAGTCAGGCCCATCATCATCACATGCTGACTGTGCTCCCCCACAAGCGTCGTCACGAGTCACAGGGACGGACGGACAGACAGTCTGTGGACCACCTGACGATGACAACACACTCGCACCTCCCTGAAAGCGGAGCGCCAGAAGGTGTCGGAGCTAAGCGATGGTGCGGTCGCGTGGGTCCGGATCGCTACTACTCGCCGGTGGAGAAGCGGGAACAGCTGCATTCATGGCCGCCACGCGTCCGGAGGATGGCGAGGACGACGTGCTGGACGTGGAACGGAGGGCGTGTGCAGCCTGGAGTCCACGAGAAATCTGCGCCCAGTCGAGCGGCTGGTGGCACTCGGTGTACCGATGGGTGCCTCCACAGCTGTAGCAGTGAACAGAACGTCCACTGCTACCACTGGAGGACGACTGTTGCTGTGACTGCTGTTGACCTGATCCACGCCTCCCCTTCTTCGTTTTCCCCTGAGCTGCTGCTGCAACACCCTATGTGTGAGTGGGTGTGGGCGGGGCCGAAGAGGAGGAGGAAGACGAGGACGTGATGGAGGATGAAGAAGAAGACTACAGGAGGAAAGATGGTGGTGATGCGACGACCGCTGTAGCAAGGGAAATCTCCTGATGGGCCACAGCTGCATCGCGGGCTGAAGTCACCTGGAGAAAGAGCTGATGCGCCTAAGGGAGCTGCAGAGTGGCTGAAAATGGCTCGAGGACAGCGTCGCTGTACCGTGTGAAGATGTCAATATACTCAAGGCGAACTCCGAGCATCATCGTATGGAGCGCCCACAGATGTGTGCCTCCTGAGGTCCCAAGGCGCGTGTAGATGCGCGTGGCGCATCGCCAGTAATCGGCTGCAGGCTCTGTTGGCCCCTGACGGAGAGAGTGGAAGGCACGAATGTGTGCTGCACGGGTAGCGTGCGTCTCTGCGGCCAGCAGGGATAAGGCCAGATCCCAACCTCCGTGTGGATCGGCGCCGGTGCCTGTGCCGGGATCGCCAAGGAAGGGGCGGAAGTCGACGATGGTCTCGTGTGGCATGGCGTACAGGAGTCCGCGCATCGCCCTGGCTGCTGTCAGCACCTGTGCTAGGTCTGTAGGCTGGTACGGGCTGTAGTAGTAGGGCCACACGCCCTCTGAAGTAGCTCAAACCTAAAAGAGGATCTCCCAGCAGTCGAAACTTTCCTCAGTGATGTACCGTGTAGGTGGTGTCTCAAAGTCCTTGGGTTGCCGCTCCGTGGGGAGAGCAACCGCAAGCCGAGGGGGACGAGGGACGGGGAAGACTCCTGGAAGGGGATAGTCACCGGGATAGTCGGGTGAGGATCGCACCGTAGGAATCCGAGGAGATCCGGTGCCCGTCTGCAGCTAACGAAGGCGCTCCTGAAGAACTCGAATCTCATGATCCGGGGAGTCGTCTGTCATGCCTGGCATGAAGGGATCATCATCCAGGAGGTCAGAAGGTGGTGGGTCAGGTTGAGCTCTTGTAACGGGTGCATGAGCCGACTGCTGTGTAGAGACCGCGACACCGGCAGCTCCCTCGGAAACCTGCCGTGGGACTGTGGACTGGCCACGCAGAAGCTCAGTCAGCGTACGGATGGCATCAGTCTGCTCCCGCTGTAGGCGACGCATCTCAACCTGCTGGCTCCGCAGGTCCTCAATGGGCTGCGAGCGTGGGCTCAGGACCCCAGAAGAGGAGGATGAGGGATCACCTGTCGCCTTCCCCTTGTTCTCTGACGAGTTCATGTCGCCTCTCAGTATGGGTCGACAGGTCAGGTTTGTCGGATTGCAAAAGCGTCAGCGTCTCTCGAGGAGTTGAAACGCTGGCAATTTTTGACTGTCCGGCCAAAAATCTGGCTAAGTATGGTGTTGATGTCAGCAGGTGGTTGCTGACGCCAGCGCAACCTGATGACATCAGCAAGCAAAAATGCAGACGTCGGCTTGACCCCTTTTTTTTCTCTCGTGGTTCTGCACGAGCGTGCAGCCGCTCCGCGGCGGCTGCGCTGAAGCTGTGCGAAGGCTGCGTAGCAGCTTCTGCTCAGCTGCAGCTGCAGCTGTGCTGTCAGCTGCAGCATCAACTACGTGGCTGCGTGCGCAGCAGTGGCAGCAGCGGCTGCACAATGCTGCTGCTGCTACTGCGCGTTGCAGTTGCTGCTCGCTGCCGCCGCCGCGCGCTGCTGCTGCTGCGCTGCTGTTGCTACCACTGCTGCTGCTCTGCTGCTGCCGCCGCTGCCGCCGCTCGCTGCTAGTGACGCGGCCGCCGCTGCGGCTGCGGACGGCGGCTGCACTCGCTGCAGCCGCCACGCACTGCTGTAGCTGCTGCTACGTCGCTGCTGCTGCCGTTGCCGCTGCTGATGCTCTGCTGCTATGCTGCTACTGGCACGGTGGCAACGCCGCTGCTACGGTCTCACGTGATGGGTGAGGGTTGCGTCGACGGCGACCAGCTGTCTTCGACAGGCCCCTGTGGATCTGCTGCAGCGGTGACTCTCACTGCTACTGCTCTGCTGCGTCTCTGCTGCGCAGCTCAGTGAGAACTGTCTCACTGCTCTGATACCATGAAAAGATGCAAGGAAGCTTCCTAGCAACACTCCCGTTGAACAGGCGTCAGTGCCTGATCAGACGGTGACGACAGTCACAAGTCGTGCACACAACGGTAAGAGTTTGGCTAGGGGACACAAGGCAAAGTGTTTGAATGCTTCAATAGCATTTGCAAAGAGAGTTAACAAATGACAGGTCCATGGCCTAAATACCTGCCGCGGCGCACAGCGGGTGTCGCACGCGGCGGTCCAAGAGCTGTCTTAGAACCGGCCCAAAACCACTGTTTTGGCCATAACTCTGCGCACACATGTCAGAATGCTACGCCGTCTGAACCTAGACGTGCAAGATCACAAGACGGACGCTACGACTGGTCACATGCATGCATCCATCATCAGAAGGTGGACAAGCAATGCAAAAACATGCAAATCAGGCTCATGGCCGGTCCGGTGAAAAGATTCCTGCAGGCTGCAGAAAAACAACAGGGAGTCCCGGCAGTGTCCGGGGTTCTGGGACAGTAGTCGGCCAACTCCAAGCTGGTAGTCTGCCGCCCGTCGTCCCTCCGATGTCACCCGGGCCCGCCTCAGGGATCTGCACGAATATGGACACGGCCGAGTGGTCACAGTAGACTGTACAAGAACGTCACAAATCACAATATAGTCACCTCCATCAGTGTGGTGAGCGTGCAGTGCGGCCAGAAGTCACTTCATTTCTGTGACACAAACCAACAGGGATAGCAGCGTGGTCTTGTCAAGAGATGCACGGACGAGATACACCCTCCCAAGCGTCCTCCTCTCTCGCTCTCCTCCCTTGTTTTCAAGGTCTTCTTGTATCTTCTAAGCCTTGCAAAACAGCCATCAGCTTCTCCAAAGTGTTCTCACCGTGTTCTTAGTTTTCCTTGGTTTCACTAGTTGGCATCTGCTCAAGCAAAACAAACACTTGCCAAAGGCCATGGGGAATGTGTTGGTTTTTTCGCATCTCTCATTGTGCTCTGATGTGTCCTCCCGGCTTGTGTACATCGGCGTGCAGATGACTGACGGCGAGACTCGACGCTGATGGAGTGTCGTCCGGTGGAGCCGACGCACGCTGAGGTCTTCTCGCAGTTCGCTGGAGCCTCCTCTCTCCGGCGACGCGCTCAGCTCCATCGGCAGGCCTCCTCGGCGGTCGTGCTGCCGGCGGTCATTGACACCGCAGTTGCTGCTTGCATGCGTCCAGCGCGTCCCATCGCGTCTGCTTCGTCATGCACTGCCTAGGGTCCCAGTTGCATGTTGCATGGCCCTGTTTGGCAGCATAAACCATTGTGGGCACTATCTGGGTTTAGGCTGCCATAACTCCTCACTACTATTTTTCTAGCAGATTCTGACCGCACGGCTGCGTTCGCAGCGTCAGTATTATGGTATGGTCCAGTTTTCAGGCAAAACGGACGACGCCCGGGTTTTGGGCTGTCGGCTGCCTGGCAGGCCTCACCGAGAAAACCTGCCAGCCTGAACTGAGCTATTTTCTGATTGGCTGATGAACTGAGTAACAAGCTCTACAGAGCTGGGGGGGGCCTAGAACTTGGAGGGGTCTCCCATTGTTGTTTATTCTTCATTCCTAATCAGTCACTTGCAGTTTTCAGCTGCTTTCTCACGCTAACACTGGCGCGCGCATTTCTGATTAACAAACCCAGAGCTTCCTGACTTAGACTCTAGAGCAGCAGACTGAGGGGGCAGCTGACTTAAGCAACGAGCGTGGAAGCCCGCACGCTGCATCAACAACGCTGCTGCCCCAACCTGCTGCCTAGGCATTTCCTTTTTGGTATCAGAGCTAGAGCGTAGCAGCAGCAGCAGAAGGCTGACGAACAGGTGCCAGGCAACGTCGGCGGACCCCCATACGCGCCAGTGCAGGGGAAATGCTGCCGGATTTTTTCTGGCAGCATTGATCCTCCTGGTGGCGGCGTCAGATTTTTTCCCACGGCCACTGGGCCAGGGGAAATGCTGCCGGATTTTTTTCGGCAGCACTCACCCCCACGCGTGACACAAGGAGGTGAGCGGCAGGCGGCGTCCGACACCCGTGGGCGACGGCGCACGCGGCAACGTCACCCAGGTGCAGTGACTGGCACCAGCTTGCAGCAGCAGCAACGGCAGCCGTAGGCAACGGCAGCGAGCAGTGGCAGCAGCAGCCGACAGTAGCTGTGTGCAGCAGCAGCAGCAGGCTGAAGCAGCAGCTCGCAGCAGCCTACAGCAGGAGCAGCTCGCAGCAGCAGCAGCTCGCAGCAACAGCTCGCAGCAGCAGCAGCAGCAGCAGCGCACATCAGCAGCCCGCAGCAGCAGTCCGCAGCAGTAGCTGGCAGCAGCCGCAACACGCAGCAGCTGCAGTAGCGGGCAGCAGCAGCCGCAGCCAGCAACCGCAGCCAGCAGCTGCAGCAGCAGCGTGCTGAAGCAGCTGCGGGCTGCAACAGCTGCAGCCAGCAGCCGCAGCCCGCAGCCATCAGTTGTAGCATCAACGTGCTGCAGTAGCTGCGGGCTGCAGCAGCCGCAGCTAGCAGCCGCATCTCGCAGCCGCAACCAGCCGCGGCTGCTACTGCTCGCAGCTCGCCGTAAGCGAGCAGCGAGCAGCAGCTCGCTGCTGCCTACGAGCAGCAGCCCGCTGCTCGCAGCAGACAGCGGGTTGCTGCCCGCTGTGACAGAAAAAAAAAAAACAAAAACAAAAACCCCATCCCGCAGTCTGCAGCAGCAGCCTGCTGCTGTAGCCCGCAGCAGCAGCAAGCAGCAGCTGCAGCCCGCAGCAGCTGCAGCAGCGTGCAGCAGCAGCAGCAAGTCGCAGCAGCCTCAACAGCCGCAGCAGCTCGCAGCAGCCGCCGCTGCAGCTGCAACTGCAGACACAGCAACTGCAGTCGTAGCAGCAGCCGCAGCCACAGCAGCTGCAGCAGCAGCTACAGCCACAGCAGTAGCAGCAGCAGCAGCCACAGCAGCTGCAACAGCAGCTGAAGCAGCACCTGCATCAGCAGCAGCAGCAGCCGCAGCCGCAGTGGCAGCAGTACCAACAGCCGCAGCAGCAGCAGCAGCAGCAGTAGCAGTGGCAATAGCAGTAGCTGCAACGTCTGTAGCAGCACCATCAGCAGCAACAGCGGCGGCCCCAAACGACCCCCACTGCTGACGTCAGCATCCCGCTGCTGACGTCACTGCTGACGTCACTGCTGACGTCATCAACAAAGAGAAAAAAAAAGGGGAGGGGGGGGAGAAAGGGAAGGGGGAAAACCCAAGGGGTGGGTAGAACTCCCACCACCCCTGTTGTTATCAGCAAAGACAAAACAAAACAAAAAAAAACAAAACAAGGGATACCACACCATGGAAGGTAGCCCAAGTGGGGAGGGGTCCTCCTCTGTTTGGGGGACCCCTATCCCTCCTTTCTTGCAGCGCCTGCAGCAGCAGCAGCAGCAGCAGCAACAGCAGCTGCAGCAGCAGCATCAACAGCAACAGCAGCATCAGCAGCAGCAGCAGCCGCCGCCACTGCAGCAGCAGTAGCAGCAGCAACAGCAGCAGCAGCAGCAGCAGCTGCAGCCCACTGGTGTCGTCGGCGGCAATCTTGACCCCCTCGCTGCTCTTCAGCAACAGCTCGCCGCCTTAACGCAGCAGCTTGCAGCGCTACAACCCGTAGCCGCCCGGACTGCCACCAGTGGTCTACCGTCGTTCGTCCCTCCAGGGCACGCCAGTCTAGTTGTGTCTGCTGCCACGTACTACCTGGCCCAGCAGCAGACTCAACGCCAGCAGCAGACAGTCACTTCCGTCCTTGGCCCCACTCCGGGTGCCGGCCGCAGGCAAAAGGACTTTGAGACGCCGCCACCGCCGCTTCAGGCCGGCGAGCAGTTCCGGAGCTGGGAGCTCAGCTTCCTGATCGGGGCGCAGGGTGAGGGCCTGTGGGCATACTACACCCTCCCTTACGACTCCACCCAGGCCGACCAATTGTATGACGTTGGTCGCGCCGTCCGTGCCCTTGTCCCAGTCGCCACTCCCGCTTCCCGTCTGGCCTTAAAGCCTTTCCTCAGCGACGTCACGGCTGGCGACATCCCAGACCTTGCAAGAGCCTGGCACGTCCTCACCAGGCCCCATCGCCTGTCCAGCGACGCTGAGATCAGCCTTCTGCTCCGGGAGTTCAGCTCCCTGCACATGGGGGAGACCGAGACGGTCACTGCCTACTGGCAGCGGGCGGAGGACATCCTCCGTCGTCTCGGCACATCTACTCCGCCCCCTCTGTCCGCGCTCCGCACCATCAAGCGCGGCGCCACTAGCGACTACGCAGACGTCTGCATACACTACCCCCACGACGTCCTCTCCACCATGGCGACCCAGGGCACCCTCATGCCCTGGGCATACGAGCTCTTCCTCCGCATTGAGGAAGCTCGCCAGGAGTCCCACCTCCATCGTACGAAGGCGCTTGCATCCCTTGCTGTCGCCTCCCCTGCTGTCGCCTCCCCTGCCGTTGCCTCCGTGGCCGTCGCCTCCCCCGCCGCAGCAGCCTCATCGTCGTCGGGGAAGAAGAAGAAGAACCGGAACAAGAAAGGCAAGGGTCAGCCGCAGCAGCAGCAGCAGCAGTCGTCAACCGGGTCAAGCGGTGGTGGCTCGGTCTGCCACAACTGTGGTCAGCCCGGGCACGGGTGGTACACGTGCCCTCTCCCGACTGACGAGGCACGCGTCATCGCTACCATGCGGCGCCAGCGGGAGCGCCGCCTCGCCTCTGCCGCCGTCGCCGCTGCTGGCCCGACCACTTAGACCTCGTCCAGCGGCTCTGCCACTCCGGCAGCTCCGCCTGTCCCGCAGACACCCGCGCCGTAGCAGTACTACCCGCAGCCGTCGGTGCCCCCGCTCCCTTCACCGGCGCAGCCCTCCTACTACCCGGACTCCGGCGCCGTCACTCCGCACTCCATCTTCACTCCCGGGCCCTCCTCCCGTGAGCGTCAGCTGGAGCAGTTCATCGCTCTCCAGCTCGGCCTGCCTCGCCCTCCTCCCCAGGGAAGTGCGAGTTGCATCACCTCCTGCTCTCCTGCCCAGCCCTGCATGACTGAGACTGAGCTGCGGTCGTGTCCCGTTTCCTCATCTGTCTCGTTGTCGCCCGTGGCCTCCTCCGCCCCTCTCCTTGATGATGTTGCTTGGCTTGACGATTGGCAGTCCCGTTTCGCGCTTCCGTCCACCGCGTCTGCGTCCCTCGCCTGCTGCCATGTGACCGTTAGCGATCTAGCGACCCCGGTCCAGGACCCTTCTGAGACCTTGATCATCGACTCCGGGGCCACGCATCACATGANGGCCTCTCGTGAGGCCTTCAGTATGCTCGGCCCTGTCGGCGATGTCTCCAGTGTCCGGACAGGCTCCGGACAGGTGTTACCTGTCCGTGGTGTTGGCGTCGTTCGTTTTCGTGGTCCTGCCGATGACGTCTTTCTGACCGATGTCCTCTTCGTCCCTGGTCTCGAGCTCAGCCTCCTGTCCGTGACTGCCCTTGACCGCATGAGCATGGATGTTGTGCACTCGCGTGGTGTTGGCACTGTGTCGTTGCGTCCGTCTGGTCTTGTCATCCTGCACGCCACCGCCCGTGGCAACCTGTGGCATGTTCCCCGTCTCTCCTCTTCTTCTCCTGTCTCCTCCTCGTCGGCCGCCACAGGCCATGTGCTCGTCACCAGCACGCTTTCTCCTCAGCACACCCGCCTCTTGCACCGGCGCCTCTGCCACGTCCACTCTGCCGCTGTGGACAGCATGCTTCGCACCCAGCCTGCCTCGAGCCTTGACCCGGAGACTTTCCCTCTCCCGTGCCCCACAGAGTGTATTGACTGCGCTCAAGGGAAGATGCACCGGTCCACGTACCCCTTGTCTGCCTCCCGTGCATCCGCCCCTCTCGACCTTGTCCACTCGGATGTCATGGGCCCTCTCCCCACCGAGTCGGTCGGCGAGCATGGCCGCTATGTCCTCACCCTCACGGACGACTACTCTCGCTATCGCTGGGTCTTCTATCTTAGGCAGAAGAGCAATGTCGCCTGGGCCATCCAGGACTGGCTTGTCCTCACAGAGCACCCGTGTAGCCGCTCCCTTCGCCTCTTTTGCTCCGATCGCGGTGGCGAGTACATGGGTGAGGCCACGACTTTCCTCGCCTCCCGCGGGATCCACCACGAGACTTCGACGCCCTACACACCCGCCCAGAACGGTGTCTCCGAGCGGTGGAACCGGACCATGGCCGACGCCGTCCGCACCATGCGTGTCGAGTCCGGTCTCTCCGAGGGCTTCTACTTTGAAGCCATGGCCTACATGACCTGGGTCTGGAACCGGATTCCCCACGGTCCCCTTCCCCGTCAGTCCACGCCGTACCAGCATTGGTGCGGTCAGCGCGCTGACCTCCGCCCCGCTCGCGTCTGGGGTTGTGTCTCCATTGTCTAGCTGCCCACCCCACAGCAGGGCGGCAAGCTCGCTCCCTGCGGCCGTCCCTGCACCTTCCTCGGTGTCTCTCGTTAGTCCAAGGCCTGGCGCTTCTGGAACCCCTCCCGGCACTACATCGTCGAGTCCCGGGATGCCCTCTTCTTCGAGGACCTGTTTCCTCGCGATCTCATTCGCTCCGGCTTGTCTGTGTCTATCCCGTCGCGTGGGGGAGTGGTGAGTCCGTTTTCTGTCCTACCGCGTCCGGGTGACACATTCTTCGGTCCCTCTGAGCCGGCTGCCCCAGTCGCGTCCGCTGGTCCCTCCGGGCCGGCTGCCCCAGTCACGTCCGCTGGTCCCTCCGGGCCAGCTGCCCCAGTCGCGTCCGCTGGTCCCTCCAGGCCGGCTGCCCCAGTCGCGTCCACTGGTCCCCCCGGGCCAGCTGCCCCAGTCGCGTCCGCTGGTCCCTCCGGGCCAGCATCCCCAGTCACGTCCGCTGGTCCCTCCAAGCCAGCGTCCCCAGTCGCGTCCGCTGGTCCCTCCGGGCCAGCTACCCCAGTCGCGTCCGCTGGTCCCTCCGGGCCAGCCTCCCCAGTCGCGTCCGCTGGTCCCTCCGGGCCAGCTTCCCCAATCGCGACCGCTGGTCCCTCCGGGCCAGCGGCCCCAGTCGCGTCCGCTGGTCCCTCCGGGCCAGGTGCCCCAGTCGCGTCTGATGGTCCCTCCGGGCCGGCAGCCCCAGTCGCCTCCACTGGCCCATCAGACTCAGCGCCGTCGCACGCCTTGCCACGCTACACACGTGGCCCCGGCGGCAGCCTCCGACCCAGGCCGTCGGTGAGCGTGCAGACCGTCGCACCGCGCTCGATAGCGTCTCGACCCCCTGTGGCTCCCCCTGCCTCCTTCACTCCCACGGTCGTGAGTGGGGACCCTGGCACCAAGGCCCTGGGCCTGACCACATCGGACATCATTGCAGATCTGCACCCGGGCTCAGCATTGGGCTACGCCATGCTCCATCACGAGCATCGGCACGCTGTCGTGGCTGCCCTGGCGCGCATCCCACCTGGGGCGCAAGAGGCACACGCTCTCTCAGTCCGCTCCACAGCACGCCCGGAGGACCCAGCCACCTTGCGCAAGGCGCGAGCCTCTCCTGAGGCCGCACACAGGGACGCTGCCTGTGCCGATGAGCTAGCTGCTATCCGACAGCACCACGTGTACGACCTCGTCGACCTTCCTCCAGGTCAGAAGGCCATCGGCGCCAAGTGGGTCTTCCGGCGCAAGTGGAAACCCGACGAGTCCTTGGACAAGTACAAGGCCCGCCTCACTACAAAGGGGTTTGCACAGGTCCCTGGGGTCAACTATGACCAGATCTTTGCCCCAGTTGGCCGGTTCTCCACCAGTCGGGCTCTCTTCAGCCTGGTCGCCGAGCATGGGTGGGAGCTGCATCAAATGGATGTGAGCAACGCCTTTCTCCATGGTTCACTCAAGGGTGAGGAGCTTTACATGGTGCAGCCACCAGGCTTCGACGATGGCACCAGGAGAGTGTGGCGACTGCGTAAGGCCCTCTATGGCCTGAAACAGTCACCTCGGTGCTGGAACCAGGAGATCAGCAGCACGCTCCTTCGTGGTGGGCTCCAGCGCAGCACCACGGACCCTGCACTGTTTGTCTATCCGCGAGGCCAGACCTTCGCTGCTGTTCTGGTGTACGTCGACGACCTCCTCGTTGCATCGCCAGACGCGGCCGCCATCCAGCGCGTCAAGTACCTGCTGCACGCCACCTACCAGATGAAGGATCTCGGGTCTGCCCGAGTCTTCCTGGGCATGGAGCTCGAGCATGATCGTTCCCAGGGCATCCTCCATGTCCATCAGGCTGCTTATGTGCAGACTCTGTCCACTCGCTTCGCCGAGGACCTGCCACTCGTGCCGAGCGCATCCTCACCCATGTCGCCCGATGGCCAGGTGAAGCTGAAGAGTCCTGACCCAGCTGTTGTGGGGGAGCCAGTTGACGTGACCTCGTACCTGCGAGTCATCGGGTCACTGATGTTCCTGGCGACGACGACACGTCCAGACATCGCGTTCGCCGTCAACCTCCTGGCCCAGTTTTCTCAGGAGCCGCGTTACCTCCACCACGAGGCCGCGATCCGAGTACTGCGCTATGTCGTCTCGACTTCTCGGCGAGGTCTCATGTTCCGCTGTCAACCGTCTGTTGTCGCAGTGGGTTACACCGACAGCGACTGGGCCGGCAGTCCGGACGGTAAGAGTCGCAAAGGCTGGATCTTTCTGATTGGCGGCACGGCTGTGTCCTGGCGCAGTGGCAAGCAGGGATGCATTGCACGCAGCACTGCTGAGGCTGAGTACGTGGCTCTTGGATCAGGCGCATGCGAAAGTGTGTGGTTGCGTCGTCTATTGTCCGAGTTGCGTCAGTCCGTCCCATCCATCACGTTGCATTGTGAAAATGAGAGTGCCATGGCCATCGCCGACAATGACGGCGTGCATCACACACGCACAAAGCACATCAACGTTGAGTATCACTATGTGCGTTCATTGTTGCATGACGGCAGCATCAGCATCGTGTGGGTTGAGACAGCACGGCAGTTGGCNGGTCGGCGTACGTCCTTGAGTGGCTCTCTCTTTATCTCTGCCTGCGTCTCTGCATGCCCTGGGGGAGTCTGGATGTTGACCGTGTCCCTGTCCGCCCATGTGCACTACGCCTGTGAGTCATGGGGGAGTGTTGGTTTTTTCGCATCTCTCATTGTGCTCTGCTGTGTCCTCCCGGCTTGTGTACATCGGCGTGCAGATGACTCACGGCGAGACTCGACGCTGATGGAGTGTCGTCCGGTGGAGCCGACGCACGCTGAGGTCTTCTCGCAGTTCGCTGGAGCCTCCTCTCTCCGGCGACGCGCTCAGCTCCATCGGCAGGCCCCCTCGGCGGTCGTGCTGCCGGCGGTCATTGACACCGCAGTTTCTGCTTGCATGCGTCCAGCGCGTCCCATCGCGACTGCTTCGTCATGCACTGCCTAGGGTCCCAGTTGCATGTTGCATGGCCCTGTTTGGCAGCATAAACCATTGTGGGCACTATCTGGGTTTAGGCTGCCATAACTCCTGACTACTATTTTTCTAGCAGATTCTGACCGCACGGATGCGTTCGCAGCGTCGGTATTATGGTATGGTCCAGTTTTCAGGCAAAACGGACGACGCCCGGGTTTTGGGCTGTCTGCTGCCTGGCAGGCCTCACCAAGAAAACCTGCCAGCCTGAACTGAGCTATTTTCTGATTGGCTGATGAACTGAGTAACAAGCTCTACAGAGCTGGGGGGGGCCTAGAACTTGGAGGGGTCTCCCATTGTTGTTTATTCTTCATTCCTTATCAGTCACTTGCAGTTTTCAGCTGCTTTCTGACGCTAACACTGGCGCGCGCATTTCTGAGTAACAAACCCAGAGCTTCCAGACTTAGACTCTAGAGCAGCAGACTGAGGGGGCAGCTGACTTAAGCAACGAGCGCGGAAGCCCGCACGCTGCATCAACAACGCTGCTGCCCAAACCTGCTGCCTAGGCATTTCCTTTTGAATGGGACAGAGATGCATCTTGAACTGACTTCCATCACATTCCAAGCATCATGACGACTACAGAAGGTATTTTTTGCTACGAAGACCTTGCCCGTACTTGGATATTGTTGCAGGGTTACAAATATGCCATTGGATTCTTGCGTCGGTGTTCCTGCAACCAGCCATCATCGTCAGAGAACAGCAATGCAAGTGCCATGTACACTGACTGCATCCAGCCATTGTCTTCACTTGAGAAGAGGAAAGTATGTAGGAGTATGCTTTCAAGTATCCTCCTCTCTCGCTCTCCTCCCTTGTTTTCAAGGTCTACTTATATCCTCTAAGTCTTGCAAAACAGCCATCAGCTTCTCCAAAGTGTTCTCACCGTGTTCTTGGTTTTCCTTGTTTTCACTAGTTGGTATCTGCTCAAGCAAAACGAACACTTGCCAAAGGCCATGGGGAATGGGACAGAGATGCATCTGGAACTGACTTCCATCACATTCCAAGCATCATGACGACTACAGAAGGTAGTTTTTGCTACGAAGACTTTGCCCGTACTTGGATATTGTTGCAGGGTTACAAATATGCCATTGGATTCCTGCGTCGGCGTTCCTGAAGCAACCGTGCAACCAGCCATCATCGTCAGAGAACAGCAATGCAAGTGCCATGTACACTGACTGCATCCAGCCATTGTCTTCACTTGAGAAGAGGAAGGTATGTAGGAGGTAATGCTTTCAAGTACTGCGCACACCACCCGACCGTCCCCCTTGGTTTCCACAGGAAGAATTTGCATCACACTAAGCATGTCAAAATAGCATTATAGCATAAAGGGAACGTGAGGTAATTTAGTTTAAGTCCCCCCACACATGATACTCGCTTAATTGGGGATCATGCTTCGCATCTTGGCAAGCAAAAATGTAAGCTATGCGACCGCCATTGTCAATATTGGCGACGTAGTGTGCGAATCGCGCTGGACTGACCATCACCGCCACATCACGGTACCCTAGAACCACCTCCGTGAAACCTTTGGCTACGTTGGGGTTCTCGTTCTGCACGGAAACGTGTTCAGTCATAGAGCAAAGAGACAAACAAGTCATACAATGAAATCAAACGAATTAGTCAACAAGGGACAAAACTTTTGATCCAAGCTCTAGAAGAAAGAACCTGTTCTGAAAAGTGTGTGGGGATTACTATTGTTGCACATGGGTATGCAAGGTTGCCAAACCCGTGTCAATATGCGTCAGTTTTGAAGACTTAGATTAGCCCCCTCCTCCCTCTACCTGACCCCCACCCCCCCGCCCCCTCAGACAATGCAAACCCACAGAAATCACACCTACGCACCCTGTAAGCTGATGTTTAGCTACAGACTGGTGTTTGAATTGTTCCACCTGCTCTTCCTTCAGGCATGCTCCAGTCTTCTGCTGTCTTTCTCTGCTGCAACGGCAGTCAAGCGGGCGTGCACTCAAGCCAATGCAAGCGCATGACAGAGCAGCCACTAGTGTATGTTTCTACCCAGTCAGCAAACTCAATCGTGCTGCAACAACAGCCTATGGCTGGGTTGCGTCTGCCGCGAGCCACAGCAGTCGTCGGCCGAGACGGTCGAGGACCTCAGCATTCACTGGAGCAATCAAGCAACAATGGATCAGCACAGTTGCAAGCCGTTATGCCCATCGAACTACGCGCAGCACACTGCGCTGGTTGGTGTTGGAGGTTGCACAACATGGCTCTCACCACACCACGTACAGCACAGCTAGGAGCAGGATTAGTGAGCATGGCACGTCGTGAAACGCAACGAATGACGCATAGCATGCCCAGCATTGCAGGGATTAACACAAAGCACAGCAAGACATGGCGCAGAGAAGCGGTGGATGGCACAAGAAAGCACCAAAGAAGAGCTAAGTAAGAATGAACGCAAGACTGTTTGGATTTGCAGGCATAACGCACGCAGGCACACACCCGTATGAGCATTTTGGCTCCCCACAACACGATGGTCTCGTTGGCGTTGTTGTGGCGGTGGTTTCCACGCGACTTGCTCGGCAGAATCTCTCCTAGGTGCACCTCCAAGCAGTTCGTCGATCCGCCTGCGTGCACTCGCACAATGATGGAGGGAGACAACACGCCGATCCCACACCTTGCTTTCAGTCCACAGCCACAGCTGAACACAAGGATTTATTGAAAGTGAGAGAACATTCTGCTTGTGCGCCTCAGGCGAAATCAGTGGAAGGAGGCACTGGGGAGTTGCGATGGACCAGGGACGAGGGACGAGTCGCCAGGGAGCCACGCTGCACCACCTCTACACACGCACGGCAGCAGCGTCCGTGTTGCACATGACATTGCAAAAGTGAAGCTCCTCTGGCCCTCCTGATGAGCATCTCAAGGCACAGCCGTTTGCGCTGGGGAGCAGCCCACCTTCCGCCATCACTTGACCTTCTTTCCAGAGGAAAAAAAAAAAGGAGAGAAAAAGGGGGGGATCAGTCACTGAGCTGAAACCACACGCTCTCTAACGAGGAGGATCTGCAGGGCCGATGAACTTGGTACTAGGGACTCCACACACATCCCCTTCCCCTACCCACTGCCAGGGCTGCTATGCCACATCCCTTGTGAGCGGTGGTTTTCAATTCCGTGGTCCAAAGTACCAAACACCATGGTCCACAGTACCGCTGTACTGAGTGCTGTGGTACTGTACCTTGTCAGAATCTGTCTCGAGGTAGGAACAGAAAAGCTCAAGTACATATCTGTACCACGGTACCACACTGGAAAACAATCAGTCCAAAGAACTGTGCCACAGCGATTTCAGCCATGCAAGTCCCATCCAGCACATATACATGCATGAAAAAAATCATCCACTCTGGCAATGGGAGGCTGGTACAAGTTCCAGCCTCCACATGTTCCTAAGCAAATGGCACCGCACTGCATTATTACTCACAGCACAAGGGTGAGAAAGTGCCTTTGCAGGTTGGGAACAACCCCGTACCTGGACCTTTATATCCAAATCACAGCACCGCAGTAAGTACTGTACCATGGCACAATACTGCGCTCTATTGTGCTACCAGGAATAAAGTTCGCAGCCCGCGCAGCTGCAAGCAGCACGGCCAGTTCCCTGGCTGCCATTGCATGCAAGAGACAGAGACACCAGCTCCAGCGCCAGCACCAGCACCACCACCAGCACAAACACCAGCACGAGCACCAGCACCAGCACCAGCACCGGCAACGTCACCAGCACCAGCACAAGCACCAGCACCCACCACGAAGCCCAGCTTTCTCCGCCGCCGCCAGCGGGTCGAGCATCCACCCGCGGTGGTCCTGCCGGGGGTCCTGCTGCTTCGCTGAGGTGACGTCGAGCCGCGCCACCATCGCGTCGTTATCATACTGCCTGCTGGCCTCCACGTCCCCGTCGTCCTTTAGGTGGAACTGCCGAAACGTGAGACCAGGCCCGTCCGCTCTCGGCTGAAAAGAAGCAACAGCACGACCAACAGCGGAAGGTCGTCGGAATCAGCATATGCCAGCGCCATCACCTGAATCAACCCGTGATGCATTGGATTCAAAACCGCCACTGCATGCCGGATGGACAAATGTGCAAATAGGGCACGCTGAGGGCAGCCAGCCCTGCCGACCTGAGAGAGCACGAGGAACACCATGATGACGCCAAGCACCACGAAGAACGTCACGGGGCTCACGATCCTCTGGCCCGTCCCCCCCTGCGCCTGCATCTGCATCTGCATCTGTCCGAGCAGCGAACCTCCGAGTCCGCCGCCGTTTGTGTGCGGATGAGAATGCGCGTGCACGTGCGACGAAGAACTGCCGGCTGCCATGGCACCGCCGACAATGCGGCAGCTGTGCAGCAACTAACCACACCAGCGCCGGCCGTGGCAGCAAGCGCAGCCACACGTGGGGAGGCGGGAGGCTATTGCATCGTCCCAGTTACTTCTGGATCTGCTGCGAAGGTGCGAGCCCCCCGTGGTACGAGTATGGCGAGGGCGAATCTGACTGCACTCGTAGCCAGCTCCGACAAGCTTCAGCAGCTTGCTGGCGCCTTCCCGACGGACACCTTGTGAGGAAATCATGAGCGACCGTGGAGCAAAAGGATTGAAACAAGCGGACAACCTATTCAGTTCGCGAGACGTTGCGGCTCGCTTGTTCAGCGACTGCAGCAGTTTGGCGCGCTCCTCGCACTGGCTCCCAAAATGATGAACGTGGCTTTACGGAAACCCCGGACATGCAGGGAGACATTTATCACCATCCATATCCTGAGTCTGAATGAATAGTAAGACAAATGAAAACAATTCTCCGCCACCTCACAATGTATCACACATGCATATCATATACATAAATATCATGCATACTATTATTCTGGGAAAAAATCGCAGATTTCAAAAAAAAATCTACATTCTTCATGATCATGCTCACGAAATTTATGCAGTGTGCTTTTCTTCAATTTTACGCATCAGGATGTTACGTTAACATGCCGCAAAAGCCCACCAATTCCTACAGTGCTTTTAAGAGACATGCTTCTTCAATTACTTCGCGCATGTGCCATCTTAACACCATTCAATTTGCCTTCGCACAACGTTCGAAGGAATTTATCACAAAGTTACGTCAATCACCAATTTCACCAATGAAGGAATGTTGTTCTTGCCCCAGAGGAACAATTTAAAGTGCATGGTGGTCAAGAGTTGTATGCAATATTCTTGCTTCCTTAAACATCATATTTCCTATGGCTTACAACTTCTGATAGTCGATTGTCAAGGTTATGGGCCTCACCCAAGCATCAACGTAATTACTAAGTTAGAGAGTAAGCTCACATGCTCGACCCTAACCATCACAACATGTACACATCTAATCCATGTGACCAATGCAAGGGGTAGGTCACAATGATGAATACCAGACCTTCCTTTGAAAACTTCAGGATTGTCAGTTCCTTCCTCCTACCCCACGTGACTGACATGTTCACTTTCCCACAATGGTACTTCAAGAAATCAGAGCTGCCTCCCTGCCAACCCATCGTCTTGGTGTAGGCGAACTTTGAGAGCAACAGTTCTCTTGCACAGCATCTGCATCTGGAACCCACTACCAACAGTGAACATGAACACTTGTTCGCTCTTATACAATCTTTCTGGCCATTTTCACATGGTAAGCATGACGCACGACACGGATCCAGAATGCAGGAGCGTCGTCATTGCCTCGTCACAAGCCTTGCAACCACCAGTGCTTCCTCTCACGTGGGTCTGAGCATGCGCAAATGCTACATCCATCATGAAACCCGACATGTCATCCCGCAACCTCGCGTACAAACAGGCAAAGACCAGTTTAGTCGTCAACAGTCTGTTTTGGGTTTCAACTGTTCACTCCGCTTACCATATTGCGCAAGCACCAGCCGTTGCAAGCCACATCGGCATCCAGCATAATTTCCAACATGCCACAACACTCTGCTTGGAGTGAAATGAACTTATGGTGAACATGTTTGCTTACAGGTGGTTGGGTGGCGATGATGGGCTTGATCTCCATGCCAAACACCCCTTCATCAACAGACATCCTAAAAGTGGGTAAATGAGCAAGGACATCACGCCATGGCTGAATTCCAGCCCCCAACCTTCGACCACATTGAAAAGCATTTCCCATGGGGTGCACGAATGAAAGACTGGGGATCACAGCTTTTTGGCTCAGCATCGCTACGTCGTCAACAACGCAAGCAAGAGCGCATCCATCACAACCCTTCCGGTCTTCCAAACCTGAAAGGGGGTGGTCACGTCTCAACGGCTGCCGCAGCAAAGTCAGAGTCCCATGCAAAGCAGACAATGGACTAATCCCTGGCAGGCAGCAGCCGTAGCGCCACAGCATCACCTTGCTGGCGGTCAGGCTGCCACTGAACTCTCCTTCCTTATGTGTGTGTCACACCACCACTTAGCCTCGCCAAGCGTTACGACAGACCACAGCAGGAGCAGGGAGGGCTTCACAACAGCCGGATCTCCCGCAGGGGATACATTACCTCTGCGTGCGTGAAGGGACGCAATCCCCCTCCGCTCAGCAAGAGGAGCGGCTGCAACCGCCTCGTCAGCCGGCCACCACGCTGCTAGGAAGCCGCCTGATATCTCGGAAGGGCTGCTCGGCGCTCCTCCTGCAACGTACGACCAACATCGCAACCCACCGTCTTCAGGTGAAGAAGCCTGGACAGTCCTGTCCTCCATGACCACGCCACTCCTCCGACCCAAAGAGGGCACAACACGATCTGAGCTTCCCACCGGAGGTGAAAGCATCAGCAACCCAAAGCACCAGCACCCCTTCAACCCGTGGCTGCAACGGGAAAGCTCCAGAAGTTGTCTGAAATATATGCGCACAGCAGCAAAGCAAGCATTGTAACACTCCAACCTGCGCCCCCTCCTCCGCAGCAGCACGCGCATCATAGGGCAACACGTAGGCACACTAGGCAAGCATAGAGCGATCGCACAGGCTAGCATGGCCAGGCACAGCGTACGCACCATGGACACGAGCTCGTCGTCCCACACAAGGTACACCTCTGTTGTGGCTGGGGGTGGTGGGGGCAATGCGGCCGCAGACGCTGCCACACAATTTGACGGCCAAGGCACCAACACACATGAGCATGAGCATGTGAATGAGCATGTGCATGAGCATGTGCATAAGCCTGAGCACGAGCATGAGCATAAGTATGTGCATGTGCATGAGCATGTGCATAAACCTGAGCACAAGCATGAGCATAAGTGCATGTGCATGAGAATGGAGAAGGAAAAGCAGAAGCACATGCAGAACAAAGGATTTGGATCCCTCATGACGACACTGAGAACTTCAAATGCATGTTTTTTTTCACCACGGTGGCACATGCATGTGCCACCATGGTGAAAGAAAACTGTACCCACAGACACGACAAGGCTTTCAGACAGTGGAACTGGCTGGCTGGCCAGCTGGCTGGCAGTGGCAGGGTTACCAGGGTTGCCTAAAGGACGTCACGATGCGACAAACCCGTCCACACAGCTGTGGCACAACGCACGATAACCACAATCCATCGACCCACCTGCAGCGGCAGTAGCGGCGGAAGCCGCAGCACCCGGCACCCCTGCAGCAGCGCCATCCGCATATCCAGGCTGAGAGATTGGGAACAGTGACGGCGGCGCACCCACGCCACCGGCCAGTTGGTGAGCTCCGGGCAAAGCAGGATTTGCTCCGTATGCCTGAGCCTGGAACTGGGGATGAGGCACACCATGCACCCCCGCAGTTGGTGCTCCGGCCGCACCGGGCTTTGCCCCCCCTTGCTGGATGGGAAACAGCGGCTGCGGGGGTGGGCGCGGCCCTGGGGGGAACCCAGGCACGTGTTGGGGGGCTCCCGCGCCCGGGACTGTCTGGCCAGGCTGCTGTTGCTGTTGTTGCTGCTGCTGCTGCTGTTGTTGCTGCTGCTGCTGCTGCTGCTGCTGCTGCTGCTGCTGCTGCTGATGTTGATGGTGCTGCTGGTGCTGTTGTTGCTGTTGCTGCTGCTGTTGCTGCTGCTGCATCGTGGGCGCTGGAGGCATCTGGCCAGGGAACAGCCCTTGTTGGTGGGGGAACGGAGGGGCGCCTGGAGGCCGGTTGAGAGGCATGGGCATGGGCATGCCCGGTTGCGGGGGCGGCATGCCGGGCATGTGTCCCTGCATCTGTGTGGGCATGCCATGGGGCATGTGGGGCATGCCAGGCTGGCCAGGGTACGGCATGGGCTGCGGCGGGCGCATGTGCGGCGGCGGGAGCGGCGGCTGGCCTGAAGGCAGGGGAATGCCACCGGGGGGGAGGGGCACTCCACCAGGGTACATGGGAGTCCCTGGCGGCAGCGCTCCCGGCGGCGCCATCATCGGTTGGCCAGGGAGGGGAGGGCGGAACCTGAACACTCAGCAGGACAAGACAGGGAAACTGGATCCTCAGCCCGTATGTACTTGAAACCAGCCCCTCCCCTACCACATGCACTTAAGGCATTTTACGTCCGAACAGAGGGGAAGGGTCCCCTCCGCTTGCCGATATCGCGGCTTCGATGTCGATATCGGTATCGATACAAGCCCCCCCCCCCCCCCCCCCCCCCCCCCCCCCC
>SZWC01006078.1:96407-106561 GCA_023375785.1 Penium margaritaceum | reverse complement strand
TCTCGCCTTCTCTCTCTCCCTCCCTCTATCGCTCCCTCCTTCTCTACTCTTTAATCCACACCTTCCCTCCAGTCTCCCTTATTTCATCCCTCCCTTCCTCTCAACCTTGTTCCCTCCTTCCTTGTTTCCCTCCCTCCCTTCCTCCCACTCTCCCTCCATTCATCCCTTCATCTCTCCCTCGATCCCTCCCTTCCCCTCTTCCCCCTTTCCAAATTCCCTCCTCCTCCCTCTTTCCTTCCCTCCCTCTCTCCTTCTCTCCCTCCATCCCTCCTCCCTCTCTCCCTGCCTCCATCCTTCTCTCTCTCTCTCTCTCTCCCTCTCTCTCTCTCTCTCCCTCTCTCTTTCTCTCTCTCTCTTTCTCTCCCTCTCTCTCTCTCTCTGTGTGTGTGTGTGTGTGTGTGTGTGTGTGTGTGCGNCCGCTTCCTGCTTCTTTCCCTCCCTCCCTTCCTCCATCCCTCCCTTCTCCCTCCCTCCGTTCAAATCCCTAGCCACCCCTGTTCCTCCCTCTCTCCTCAATTTCCATCGTCTTTCTAACATTCTTTGCTATAAGTTGTACGCTTGTGGTGAAGGTTGAGGAGAAGGTCAGTCTTACTTGAAGGTTATGACGGAGAAGTAAGTCGTAAATGGAGGAAAGCACGAAGTTTCAGAGAACAAGGAAAGGAAAGTGCAAGAACGGAAGGAAAACATTCTTGTGGATGATATGATGTTTTTGACATTTCTGGTGAAGGTACGGGGTGATAATGCCATTTGCCAATGCAATCGGTACATCCGACCCATGTCCCCACTTTTAGAAAACATGTGCAGGCACTTATTTATGCTGAGAAAGTTTGTAAATCTTCTTTGGATTGTTTTTCCTTATGCATAATCGTGATTTAGCAACGACGCACCCTCTTTTTCTCGGGCACGAACATCTACTAGAGGCAGATTTGCAGCTTTCAACGTTTTCGAAGAGGTGAATCTTGTAGAAAACATAAACATCGAAAACGAGTGAAAAGGTCACTTTCTGATTGATAAATTTCTGTCCAAGTTTGCAACCCTCTGGTCTTGCATGAAACCCATTTTCTAACCATACTCCAACTTACATACTGGGTCTTAGGGTTTTAGTTTTGCGTAGGCTCGTTCTGGGTCTTAAGGGTGAACTGTTCCATTTCAACGCATGGGTAATTCTGAACCCCTTGGAAAACCTATCATAAATCACTCATAGATGCTAATGTCAAGACTTTGACATTGTATGTATGTGCCATTGACTTGATGCCAAATTATTTGTCGAAATAAAATTTAGGTGCCAAATGAGGCACAAATCTATAATTTAATCATAATTTTTTTTTCTTTTAACAACATCTAAAGACGGTGGCATTTGACAAGTTTGTCAAGAGGTTGAATGGTGAGCAAAGAGAAAAAGGAATGTGATTTGCTTCAAGAGTTTTGGATCTGGGGGGTTCGTACCTGAATGATCAGTATGAAAATTTAAAATTCATCACTTTTCCTGGAGGGCGTATTAGATGTTGTCCTTTAGTAGACCACACATGAATTGATGTATGAAAATGTTCGGAATGAATATTGATATCAATCCAATAAACTTTGATATTTTGAATAAAGTATCATCATCTAAAAGGTACAAGGATCACATTTTTCGAAACGAGTGTCCTCCACTTTGTCCGTGTAATCTTGTTTAGATCTTTGGGTTTTCTTGCTCCCGTTGCCGTGCAGAAGACCTGCTCACTAGTGTTGTTAATCGAGAAAAGCACTTGAAGGTGTTGGTTCAGGTTAGATTGTTTCGTCGACACCATTTTCGTGTGATGGGCAGCCACAGCCTACCCGTGGTCCAGCTTGCTGGAGGATGGACCCTTTCTTTGGAGGCTGTTGGCTACAAGAGATCCCGTAAGGCTAATGTTTTCATGCAGTTTCGCAGCTTGCAATGGTACCGGAGTACGAAAGTGCGCACGTCGGGTTATGTCATCTGTCACAGAATAGCCCCAGAAATGGGTGACCTGAGGGAGGGGGCGGAGTCGCCCCCAGTTACTGCGGCTGCTTCTATGGCCCCCCAGTCAACACCGTCGAGTGGATCTGGAGCGACAATAGGCTCCAGGAAGCTCCGTGCCGCGCTCGCTCTGAAGGAAGCCGCGGAGGAGTCGGCAAAAGAGGTTAGCACTTGCCACACTGCTTGCGCTCGCGTCGTCAGAAGGCTAGCCCCCATCCTTCTTGGGGGTTCAGTTTCGTCCAGTATGGGCAACAGGCTTGGGATCGGTCTGCTGTGGTCCACTTGTTTCTGGAACAAAGTTGTCATTCTGTCCCTTCACATCAAGGAGAGTACAGCAGCGTCGTGACCGTACCTGGAAGTGGGTGTTTACTGCTCTGGTAGAGCAGTTCAAGCGTCAACGGGGTGCGGCACTCCGAAGTCTGTAAAGGGCAGTCATGTGAGACTCGGTCTTTTAGTGGAACGAACAGAGCAGTGCCTCCTGCAGTCCCTGGCAGTTTCGTCATTGGTCAGCAGGCTTCCCAGTTTGTTTCATCGAACTTGACAATTTTCTGTCGTGCTTTGCGCAGGCCGATGCTGTGAGTGGCAGGCACCAGCACAAGGGTAAGTTTGTCAACGCGCATCAAGCGAGGCAGGCCAAGATCGAGGCAGCCAAGAAGAAGCGGGAGGAGAAGCAGAAGCTGTCTGCCGCCGACGCTGGCGCACGGATGGCTCCGGGTGGGAAATGACAACTCATAAGCGCGGCACGAGCCGGCAGGTGGCTGCCTTGCCTGCGGCACAGTACGTTGGAGAACCTGCGGCACGGCAGCTACCACTTCGATGTTCCCATCCAGAGCGACCTCCATGCTCCATTGCCCTGCCCAGCCAACCTCGCCTGGCAAGACGGGGCTCATAGCTAGGCACATGGCCCCTCCCGCACAAGGAATGCGGACACAAGATACGAGCTTGAATCATCCGTTATGGGCTATCTTCCAGTCGACCCAATTTTCTGCCAGCCCCAGCGGCGGATTCGTGCAGCGGACGCTAGCCTCCTCCATGATAAGCGCACTAATGTGCACCAGTATCTTCTTACGCCCTCTAATTGCGACTACGGCTGTGAGTGGCATTGCCATCGGAAAATTTTTGGGCTTCAAGGACTTGTGGAGGACTTGACGAGCGCCCTGGAGGAGCATCTTGACTTTCACAAAGCGGCGACTCTGCAGCCATTGAACTGGTAAGTGACAAAGCATGCCTTTTGCTTGATTTCCATGGCTGCGTGGTGGTCGCAAGTTCATGTCTCGTGCAGAAGTATCTCTGAAGATATTATGTGTGGCGTGCTCTGCAACTGTCGCCCTCACACAGCGGCCAAAACAGCAGCACACCTGTTTGGGCTGTTTTCGTGCAGCATGCACGCTTGATGGGCGAAAGCAACATTGTGCCATATCAGGGGTGGCACAGTATCTCTTCACAGGTGCTGCCCTTGGAAGGCTCGGACATTTCACACGTCTAGATCCGAATCAAATGTGGTCACAGACCAGCCCCTGGGTGTGTCCCTGGCGGGCATATCCTTCGTCTCCCCACCCCTCTCCAGCCCTCGTATGGCTATGCTGCTCCAGCCCTTGTCTTAGTGGTGTACATGGTAGGTGCCAGGCTGAATTTTTTTGTGTTTGTGTTGCTGGGAATGAATCTTACATCTTGTGTGCTGTTATTGTTTTGTTCACTGCTTTGCAGGTGCTTCGCGTCTGCCTCCTGTCGCTACAGGGTGATTAAGGTGTCCGTCCTGTCTCTGGACAAGCAACAAGAAGCTCTCCCCTCGAGGAAATTTGTGTCGGGGACATCCACACATGATCTGTCTAGTGACGGTACTTCACACTTGCCCAAAGCTCATAAAATCTTGTTGTCAGGCGGATACAGCTGCTGACCTGCAGTGCCCCATTCCATTTTGTTTTCCCTTCTACACAAGCTGCGTGTCTGTTGAGGCCATGTTGTTTTGCACTGGTGAGCAACACCAGACTTGCTTGTGGACAGTACAAGTTTGGCCGTGACGAATACCTTCGAAGTGACAAACAACATTTCTCTCTGAGGAAGTGAGAGCTCTGATATCCCAGGCAAACATTTCAACCCCTCCATGTTTCCCTGGTCCATTCTTCAATCGTCACATGGGCGTGGAACTCAGTTCACCATGAGGATTCCCTGGGGAGACAGCCGCCCGGGAGACAGCGGATTGGGAGATAGCCTGTGGGGAGACTCTTCCCGCTTGCCCCTACAATCGCCTCCTAATGTGTTAGCTGGTGACTTTGGCCAGAATCTCACCCGGGATTTCCGCCTTATCCTGGACGCTTTGCGAAGCGTTTTTGGTAAAGAATAAGGCCAGGATTCCATCTTGGAGGACAGGGTGGTTGAGGTGTGAGGAAATGGGCCTCCGCGCAGAGAACCAGGGTTGCAATTTTCCTACATGCTCTGCAACGTTATTTGAGGATTGTGTGGGAGGTGTGGATGGTCACTGACATGGGGGCCTCATTGGTTGTGGTCCAGATGAAGGTGCTTTCCCTGAGATTTTTTATGCAAGGTGTATCATATCTGAACAGTGACATTTGCTCATGGGTCTGGTCTTCATTATCAGCTTGCCTGCTTACAAAGGGCGACGCTGGGTGTTGTTGACATCGGTCATTGGACGATATCAAACAATTCTCTACGCATTTCGTTTAAGGACATGAGTCCACAAACTGCGGGCCACCTAGCAATCATCGCCAGTCAGAAGGCTGGCTGAGCTGGTCAGATCCGGAGCATCTCTTGCCAAGCGCGAACGCATGTACAGTTTCCAACTATCAATATTCGCATGTGATTGGTGGAGTCGGGGATTGTTGGGCCGATTCTATTCTGTCATCTGTGTTCTATGTGGGGCCCACTAGGGTTGTTAAAGGGGGGAAGCCTTGAGTTTATCCAGACGGATCGACGTGGAGTGCCGAACTACGCAACGCAGGCAACTGCAAGGCTAGAACCACGCGGACAGGAAATTCTGGTCATCGCTGAAATCGATCATTGAGGAGCCCAACGACCGGTTTCAACGACACCCAGCCTCACCCAAATCTTGATGCTCATTCCTTCCTTATCCTCATTTCAATGGTCAAAATGCACATAACTATGGATTTCTTCGGCTATTGATATACTAAGGGCCAAATAGCCCTTCTACCCAATCTGCGAGGGGGTGAGGAACACCCTACTCAGCAAATAGGAAACATTGATGCCCTGTCCAGTGACTTGAAAGATAGGATTCCCCTGCCCACTCGCTTCACCATGCTCGATCAGCGGCATACGCAGCTGATCGAGCGAAGCGAGGTCGGGCATGTCCACCCCCCTCACAATTCTCGCTCTCATGCGAGAACTGCGACCGAGCGATTACCTGTTTTTTTTTTTTTCGGACACACAACCCCCTGGTTTGATTTGGGGTTTTGTATGTTTTGCGCGGGCGGAGCCCATGCAAAACATAAAACCCTACATCAAACGAGGGGGTTGCGTGTTGAGAAAAAAATGAAGAGACAGGTGTTGCACGCAAAGCATGCATAGGGTTACATAGTAATCGAACAAAAGTATTCATACTAGTATCTCTTTAGAGGCTAAATAATTGCCCGCAACTCGGACCACATATGGAAGGTTTGCAGTGAGTGAGACTTTACCTCGTCCGTGGAAGCCAAAACTGGTTGTGAATGACTCTTCCTAGTTTACATCAAGCTACGCTAGATTTTTTCAAGCTTGTGTGGATGTAAAAGCGAAAAAAAAGCACAGCAAAAAATTGAACGAATGGACTTGACAGTATAGTATTATGTATAACGATTCACCAACACATTGAAGAAGAACCTCAAAAGGCATTTCTTCTCTTTTTTTATGAATATGGTTTCATCTGATGATTAACTCATTCAAATGAGACTATTTTTTTCTCGTATTGTGAACATGCTAGTTTCACACGTCTATTATGAACTTCACTAAATAAAACATCATCGTTGACAAATTTGGATGAATTTTGAATGTTTCCTTATGTTATAAAATAAGATGACATTATTATATGCAGAATTCAATTTATTTACCTTCTTGTATGACGGTGGTTGAATTTCTTTTCTCTCAATTGCATTTTGACCCTCTTTGAAGCCGGGTTCACGAGTTTCAATAGTTTAGCATGACGACCAGTTCCGTGAAACAGGACAGGGCGAGGCCAAGGAGGAGCGGCATAGAGTGAAAAAAAATATTATTAAATTCCGCTCTCCAATGGACTGGAGGGTCTAAACGTACAGTCCTTATCCTTTTGTCCTGGCGTCGGACTGGTCATTCCGTACAATCCGGGGTCTCTCCGGACATCGAGGTCGATGTCCATGATTTTTTTTTCTCTGCCGATCTCAGCTAGGCGTACGTGGACGTGGGGGGCCATACAGACCGACTGATTCTTGCACCCTGATTGGTGAACATGTCAGAAAAATGACCGATCCACCAATCACGATTTTCTTGAAGCATATTTTGGCCACGAACCGATTGTAATATGCTACTATGTAACCCAAAAACAAACAAAAAAACAGGTCATCGCTTGATCGCGATCGAGCGAAAACGTCCGTTTTCGAATTCCAGCGGAAACTCTCCTTTTTTCCCCCCTCACACGCAAACCCTTCCAGTTTTAGCATTCAAACCGTAATCGAACCACACCCATCATTACATTAGGGTTTTAGGGTTTTTTGTCCGGTTCCCTTTCAACGCATCGGGAGTCTCGGACTCCCCATGCGAACCATATGCAAACCCCCACCACAAACATTGACAAACCCCTCGAATGAGGGTTTTGTGAATGTTCAGAGATATTGATTACATCAGCATGTCGGTGTTGCATCACATGCAGCGTCGTCATGATGCAATTTCTTGCTGTTCGTGGGTAAAACGTGCATATTCTCAGGTCACTGGGTAGCGGAGTCTTTTTCTTCCGAACACCGGGCAGAGTAGTTTTATTCTTCCGAACGCCGGGCAGGGCATACACAGTAGAATTTTGTGGCTTATCCCTACATGTACCCATATACTAATCAGAAAGTGCCAACAATTCATTTAATGGAATGTTATGAACACCTGATTTCAGTACAGGATGGGTTTGCTGGACCTCTGGTTTATGTTGACAAAGGCACAATGTAATGAGGACTGGATTCTGCAACAAATGACTGCCTTCAAGCTGAGTGTTTACACCCCAGCAAAGATAAGTGCCATCAGAATACAGAGGCACTGATCTGAAGGGACAACATACAGAAGACAGAGTGGACCGCTTGGGCATGTAGCAGCAGTCCCTCGCCCCCTTTCCTGCAGTCCTTTTCTTCCTACTCTTTCAACCTGCAGAAAACTCCCCGTTGAGTGCTCAACATTGTCCAAACCCACCTACAGCATCAACTGGTAGGTAGGCTACTGGACGAGGAACACACAGTAGCTAAGATCAGGTGAAATACCACACAAGATGCATTGATGTCAGGTGTACTTCATTCGTACAACCAGTGGATGTAACAACGTTCCGCGGCAACATGAGACAGTCAGCATTTGAAATGCAGCATGAGGGGAATTTTATGGAGAAATGGCCTGCACATAGTGACAATGTCAACACATTACTGGCACAAGGTCGACTCAGAGTATTCAGAGGCAGTGACACGATTGAGTTCTGGTCGAGGAATGCTCTCTAGGCCTTACCACACTTTTTTAAGGTGTTGGCAATAAGATTACTGCTGGAGGGAACACCTGGACACTCTACCTCAGTTGAGCCAAACCTTCCCTCACCTCCCCTGACATTGCCTGTTGCTAGAAGTGAAAGGTAGTCTGCCAAAACCAGCAAGCCCTGCCTGTATAATGACCACACGAAGCGCAAACAGCATCCCCATTTGTGTCCCTCTAAAAGACTCAATTCCCATTCCCCCCATCTCACCTCCCTCACCACACTCTACCCACGCTTCCCAATTCCCTTGCACTGCTGCCTCCTCTTGACGCTAGTCATAGACACTCATGACGTGGAGCAGCACGATGAGCCCTGCGTTGACTTGCCGTCGTGAACTGCCAACGTGGTTCCAGAAAGCTTCATGGCAGGCTCTTCCGAGTCTGCCCACATCACAACAGCTCCACAAAAAACAGACACAGCGAAACTCTTTGGCCTGAGTTGCACAGAGAACCACATGACAAGCCCAACGGTAACGACACCATCACACGCACAACAAGAAGAGATCTTGCAGATTGCGCATGGAGCAATGCAGGGAGCATCTCCTCACACATCAAAGTGCACACCAAGCAAGCAGAAAGAGCTCTCGCCAGACCACGTTGGGAAGCACAGGGTAGACTAGGACATGCATACACACAAACAAAAACTTCCTCAGCACACCCAACCATATGGCAACAGCGAACAGAATGAACATGATGCATGAGGATGCACGCGTGCTTGTACATGCATTCATGGAGGCATGCACTTATGACCACGTATTAATGCAACAAGGCTGCACACCCTTGCACACAGAGGTGTGTGCATGCGCGCGTGCATACATGGACATGTGCACACATGTGCACGAACACACATGTGCAAACACGCACACAGGCACCAACAAAAACGCTTGTGCACACACGCACACGCAAACACATGTGCATGTACACACGTGAACACATGCACACATGCGCCGGCACATGCACACGCACACACATATGCACTCACACCTGCACACATGTGCAGGTGCACACATACCCATGCACACACACATGCACACGGGCATGCATGCACAAGCACACATTGCACATGTGTGTCCTTGAGCATTGTGCATCTTCGGCGCACCCTGACGTGTCTGCCTCGCAACGGGTTCCAATCCGCCTGAGCGTGCCGCAGCATGCGCTTTGGTGCACGTGGGGCGGCAGCCCGAAGGCGGTCCATGATGCAAAAGTGTGGGAGCTGGCGGCTGTAATGCAGGAGAGCAGCATGGGCAGAGTGACAGAGGAGTCGAGAGGCGTGTTGCCACAGGGGAGGCAGGACATCACGTGCCTTCCCACTGGGACAGGCAGCATGCTTGTGCTAGATGTGGTCATCACAGATCCACAGCAGCCATCCTTGGGCTGAGCGACGACGCAATGGCCGGGGTGGCTCTGGAAGACGCCGTGCGGGCAAAAGGGAGGAAGTACAGGCAGTGGTGGCAAGAGGAGCGGGACAGCATGGAGTTTGTGTTCCATGCCAAGGAGGACACCGGGAGCCTTGTCGCATGGACTGGGTAAGGTGTTACTCTCTGCGGCGAAGGCATCTTATCAGCGGTTGGCTCGGCATGGTGGCTCACATGCTGAGGCCAGGCCACTAGGGGCACTCTTGAACCAGCGCATGGCGGTGGCGCTGAAGCGGGTGCAGGCGCGACACATCAGATGAAGGGTAGCGGGTGCAGCTTTGGAGGATGTCACTTGGACTCGGGGAGTGCTGAGGGGGAGAGGGATCCAACTGAGGCCAACCTTTGCTTTGTCAGCCAAGAGTAGATTTGCTCAGCTTAGACCTTTTACAGTTGTAGTTGTATGATTCGTAGGTAGCCATGAATCCTCTCATGGGTTCCAAGGTGGATGAACCTTTCCTGATGTTCGAGGTGGAGTCATGCTTTTGGCTTGAAATCACTCTTGTGGTCAGGCGTTCCCTACTTTGCCCAGTATCTATCTACAACTTTATTTTCATTTATCGTACGCCCACGCGCCTACACATGAGCATGCACACATATGCGCAAACACACATAAACACACAAAAACACACGTATGCACACAAACAAACACGCACAGAAACAAACACAAACAAGCACGCATGCGCACACGCACATGTACCCATGCGCACACATGAGCACGTGCACACCTACACATGCACACACTTACCCGCACGTGCACCTACACATGTGCACACATGCACATCGCACACATGTGCATGCACTCACATGCCAAAGGGCACACACCTACACACGCACACATGTGCATATGCACACATCCGCAGATGCATAGATACACAAGTACACATGCACACGCCCATGCATGTGCACACGAACATATGTGCACACATGCGCCCACAAACACAAACGCACGTGCAGACACGCACACACACATAAATACATGAACACACACACAGACACACACACACACACACACACACACACACACACACACACACACACACACACACACACACACACAC
>SZWC01006078.1:57878-84866 GCA_023375785.1 Penium margaritaceum | reverse complement strand
TCCCCCTCAGGCCCGACAGCAGCAGCTGCAGCAGCAACTGCTGCTGAGGTTGCTACAGCAACTGCTGCTGCTGCTGCTACTGTTGCTGCAGCTGCTGCTGTGGGTGCTGCTGCAGCTGCTGCCTGTTGCTGCTGCTGCTGCGAATGCTGCTACAGCAGCTGCTGCAGCTGCTCGCGGCCGTCGCTGCTGTAGTTGCTGCTGCTGCTGCTGCTGCAATGCTGCTGCTGTTGCTGTTGCTGCTGGCACTGCAGCTCGCGCAATGCTGCTGCTGTTGTCGCCGCGCTGCTGCTGCTGCCCGCGGCTGCTGCTGCCGCTGGTGCTGCTCGCTGCCGCTGCCGCTGCTCGCGAGCTGCTGCTGCGAGCTGCTTACCCCTTTTTTTTTTCTTGTCAAAATGCCCAGCCAGAAATGACTACTGCTGCCACCCGGTGCTGCTGCTGCTGCTGCTGCTGCTGCTACTGCTGTAGCACCAGCACGCTGCTGGTGCTGGTGCTTGTGCTGCAGCTGCTGCTGCTGCTACTGCTGGCACAAAGGCAGCGCCACTGCTGTGGTCTCACGTGGTGGGAAGGCTGCGTCGACGGCGATCGGCTGTCTCGACAGGCCCGATGGATCTGCTGCAGCGGTGACTCTCACTACTGCTGCTCTGCTGCGTCTCTGCTGCGCAGCTCAGTGAGAACTGTCTCACTGCTCTGATACCATGAGAAGTTTCCTAGAACCTTCCTAACCACTTGCCGCGACACTAGGCGTCAGCGCCAGGTCAGCGTGTGACAACAGTCACAAGTTAAAAACAAAACTGCAAGGGTCTGGGTTGGGACACGAACAGAGTGTCAGGAAACTCAAACTGAATATAATTGCAGAGAGAGATGACAACTGACAAGCACACAACATAAATACCTGCCGCGGCACACGGCGGGTGACGCACGCGGCAGTGTCAGTTTGTCCTAAAACCGACTCAAAACCACTGTTTTGGCCGCAACTCTGCGCACTGGCATCCAAACGCGACACCGTCTGAAGTTAGAGATGCAGAATCTCGAGCCGGACGCTACGACTGGTCACACGCACAAGTCCGGCATCGATCGGTGGACGGACAATGCACAACATGCAAATCGGGCTCGAGAGCCAGTCCACCGAGAAAACTCTAGCACCTGCAGAAAAATTGCAGAGCACCCCAGCAAGCACCCGGGACGTCGTGGCAATCGTCTGGCAGCTGCTGGTGGCTGGATCCACCAACCGTCAGTGCTCCGACGCCAGCTGGGCCCGCATCAGGGATCTGTCATGTCGTAGCTCCTGGATAAGTCCCTGGACGATCCGGAGTCCTGTCGGGTCGTCACGATCTCCAATGCGGCCACCGCTCACCATCAGCTCCGGGTACACCCGTAGCTGCCACGGCTGTGGCTCATGACGGGTGGAAGCCACACATACCAACAGCCGTCAATGAGGTGATCGACGTCTCGTAAGATGTCGTAAGGTTCCCAGGTGTTGTGTGCGGCGTCATAGCCGTGCCACTTCACAAGACATTCTATCTTTTTGCCTCAACGTCATGGCAGAGGATTTCCTCGATGACGTACTCTGTGTCTTCATCCACTTGAACAGGAGGCGGAGGGAAGGGAAGTTCTCTCCGGGGTCTCGGTAGTGCTTGACTGTGCTGACATGGAATAGCAGATGAACTTGCATACTGTCCGGGAGTTTGAGTCACGCAACCACAGGGGTTTGCATCCGCTTGATTCCAAACGGACCCAACCATCACAGTTTGAGCTTTGAACAGTCGGTTCCTTGGAGTTTGATGTTCGTCTAGCTGAGGAGGACTTGATCGCCAGCAGCGAATACATCGTCGCTATGATGTCGGTCAACTGCTCACTTAATCGTTGCTTGAGTCTTCACGAGAGTCTGCCGTGTTTCCTCCTAGGTGATGGTGAAGTCGCGATGTTGAATGTCGACCGAGGGAATGTTGCTATGACTTTGTAGTCTGGCTCGTGTTGTGGGAAGTTTGCCATACACCACTTCAAACGGAGTTGTACCTGTTGCGGTAGAAACTGCCGAAATATATGCGATTTCGGCGGTTAGGAGTTTTTGTGCCCAATGCGTCCCATGAGGTTTGCATTGTGTTCAAAGAAGTTGTTCGAGCGCTTGGTTTGTCCACTCGGTTTGACCGTCAGTTTGAGGATGAAACACCGTTGAAAGTTGAATTCCGTTGCCGTCGCGAGTTATTAGTTTGTGCCAAAAGGCTGGTGAACTGACCGTCTCTGTCGCTCGTGATGGTTCTCGGTACTTCGTGTAGCCATACGATTTGCTAAAAGATAGCCATGTTGTTCCCTCGACGGTGACGGTGGTCGCAATCGGGATAAAGTGGGACAATTTGGAAAACCTGTCGACGACCACAAGGATTGCATCATATCCCTCAAGTGTGACTGGTTATCCTGTGACTAAGTCCATGGAGATGTCTGTCCATGGTTCCGTCGGAACAGGGAGCGGTTGTAGAAGTCCGGGTGGTCTCGTGCGACGGGATTTCGGTCACAGAAATATGTCGCGGGTTTTGTACACGTTGGCCACGTCGGATTGCATATTTTCCCACCAATAGTTTATCACCAGCTTCTTCATTGTCTTGTCCTCTCCGAGTGTCCACCTGGTCCGGTGTCGTGGCACTCCTCGAGCAGTATACGGTGAAGTTCGTCGTTCGGAGGAACGACCACTTGGCGAGTGAAGCGTCGTCACCATTAGGGTGCGTCAAACCCGAATTTTGTTCAATCATATCCACCGTGCTGGTCGTAGTCTCGTGCGAACAATCTCTCGAGGTACGGGTCTCACTGCAACTGTAGCGTTGCCACGTCGGCCATAAAATGTGGTCGACGGCTGAGTGCGTCCGCCGGATTGATTTTGCCTGGCTGGTATTCGATATCGTAGTCGAACCCGGATTCAAGGAACTCCATCCGTCGGGTTTGACGTCGAGTGAGATTCGGCTGTGTCTTAAAATATTTTAACGCATGTTGGTCGTTGTGCACGATGCATCGGCGACACGCCAGGTAGTATCGCCACGTCTTGAACGTGTGCACGACCGCCAGCATCTCCTTCTCGTATACTACGTAGTTGAGTTCCGGTCCTTGCAGTTTTCGAGACATGTATGTGACCTATTGTTCCCCGTTGCCATGGTCTTGCAGAAGGGCCATGCCAACGACTCGGTCAAATGCATCTACGGCCATAACCTAGTCGATCGTTGGATCGGCTCATCGTAGGGCTAGCGCCGAGGTCACAGCGTTCCGCAAAGCGGTGAACGCTTCTGGTTTGTTGTCTCCCCATCGCCACTCGTTTTCTTTTTGAGTGATGTCGGAAAGAGGCACTGACATCGGGCGTAGTCCCGTACGAATCACCGGTAGTAATTATGGAATCCAAAAAATACGTTGAATTTCTCGAACGTTGGCCGGTGTCGGCCAATAAGCAACTGCTGCCACCTTTTTCGGATCCATGGTGATCCGTCCACCATTGATGACGTGGCCCAAAACCTAATCGAACGACGACCGAAGTCACTTTTCGAGAGTTTTCCGGAAATTTACTCTCTTTGTAAAACTTTGAGGACTTTTCAGAGATGTCCATCATGCTCCTACGGGGTACGGCAATACACCAAAATGTTGTCGAGGTACACCACGACATAATTGTCAAAGTATGCTCAGAAAATGTTGTTCATTGCTGTCATAAATGTCGTCGGGGCAGTTGTGAGTCCAAACAGCATGACCGTGAACTCAAAGTGCCCATAGCAGGTTCGGAACGCCGTCTTCTCAATGCAGGCATCTGCCACACATATCTGATGATATCCGCTGCGTAAGTAGATTTTGCTGAAAATTCAAGCTCCTCGGAGTTGGTCGAAAAGTTCCTCAGCTCAGGAAAGAGGGTAACGGTTCTTGATGGTAGCGTCGATCAACACCCAATAATCCACGCACATACGCATCTCAACTGTTTTCTTTTTTGCGAAAAGTATTGGTGCAACGTATTGTGAAATGGATGGGCGGGTTAACCCCTAGCCGAGCATCTCGTCGAGCTGCTTTTTCAGCTTGGTCAGTTCGTGTTCACTCATCCAAAAGACCCCTCGAACTGTAGGTCTACTACCCGGCTTCAGCTTGATGCAATGGTCAATGTCTCGTTAAGGAGGTAAAGTTTTCGGTAGTTGGTCGGGGAAGACATTAGTAAACTCCTGGATGAGTGTGATGAGGTCGATGATGAGTCAGCTGCTGCCACTTTCGCTTGTCCCATTGGCTCAAGATGTATGAGCCACACACGAGTTCCTCGTCTTGTATAGTGCTTGGCCACGTTTAGCGATATCAACTGCACAGGTTGTCGCTTTTCGGCTTTCACGGCTTCCTCTACTGCTTCCACCTCTGCTGAATCCGCTTTTGTCTTCCGTCTTGCATGTGGAAGTTTTTGCTTGGCACCGTCGATCTCCGCGTAGATGTCGCTACTTTTCTAGTCGGCCTGCGGATTGTGTCGGTACACGAAATCTCGTCCGAGGATGATTTTGTGATCTCTCATCGGACAAGACCTCCAGACTGTTACATCCCATAGATCTCCCACTTGTTGTCTTAGTGGTTCTCGGAGTCTCTGTATCTACGGTCTCTTGTCGATGGTTTTTCCTTCAAACACCCCTGGTTGAGTCCGTAAACCCAGTTTGCGAACCATGTTGTTGCTCACGAAGCTATGTAAAGCTCCTCCATCCAACAGTGCAGGTACCGTTCCGCGAATTTTGTATCCTTGAGGCTGGATTTTAAGTAGTATGGCCGGTTGGTCGCCCTCGTACCCCTCGTCGAACTTTGTGATCTCAGAAACCCTCTGTGGTGATGTAGGCCATTCAAATGGGCGATCGTTTGACGCAGATCGCTCCTCACGAACAAAATTTGCACCTTTTACTCCTGTCCTTTGTTGTTTCCTTACTTGTTTTTCTATGACTTCCCACCCTTTTGGTTTCCTGCTTGCTCCGACAGTTGCGAGCGATGTTCCTGACTTTCTCGTAGTTGTAACAATTTTGTTTATCTCTCTTGTCGATGGCGTCCACTTCCATAGGTGTCGAGGAGTCCGCCGACTAGTTTTTTTCCTTTTCCACAATAATTGTGGTTAGGAGGTCACCAGCCAAAGGAACTCTAGATCCGAGCGTTGTAGTCGGCGTTGTCAATCCTTTCTGCTGCTACTACAATCATCCGTGGAAAGTCATTCTAGATGCCAAAAATAGTGATTGCTCGCCGGATATCTCGCTTGAGGCCGTTGTTGTAATGGAAACAGAGTTCGTCGGGTGCCATGTCTACTCCGGTGATGATTTTGTGGAATCTCCGCGTGTACTCCGCCACGCTAGACTGCTGAAGTAGTTGCTGGAGCTTGTACAGTGCTTCACACTTCTTGTTTAGTCGTCCAAAGCGTGCGAGCATCGAGCGCAAAAATTCATTGTACTCGGTTGGTGGCGTTAGCGCGACTTGCCAATGTGGATTGATCTTCTCCAAGGGTTGAACGTTTGCGGTCGGCGATTTGAGACGGGCGACGTTGGGTGTTGATGAGGCTCCGCCGGTCTCCTTCTATCATGGGATGGTCTTTAGATCGGACCACCAACTTAACACCGTACCACGCAAAAGCGCGGCCGCAAGGTCAAATTTCTTCTAATCATCGTTGACCCCAGCAACAGTGAAGTACAGCTCCAAGCTCGTCAGCCACATCCGAACCGTCGCTCCTTTTGAGTTTGGATTATCGAACGGTTCTGGTGGAGCCAAACAAATTTCTGGTTCGCTCGAGAGTTCGGAAGTTTTCTTGACGAGCACCGCTTCACGCACGCTTGCATTGCAAAGATTCTCCATTGTGACGTTGAGCTGTTGGAGCAGGCGGTTGTTGATCCCCTCGAGTGTGGAGATCCGGTTCGCCAGTTCCTCGTTGATCCGCGCATGTCTTCCGGTACCACCTGTCGTCTATGCTGTCGTCGATGGGGCTGTCGGTTAGGGGGGCTGGTTTATCGCCGTTGGGTCCGTGACCGGATCAGTCGCCAAAGCTGTAGGGGTTGTTCCAGCTGCCGCAAAGCCTACCACGCCATTGTTCGCAGCCGCTTCAGGGTTTGCGTGCATCGGCACGTTCTACTCCTCCATCGCCGAAGACATCGCCAAAGACCCGCTGCTGGTCCTCGGTTGCACTCGCTTGTCTCATGTTGTAGTCGCGAAGTCTGTAAAGTCTTGACGTGCGAGATGAACTGACGGCTTGTGCGAGGTAGTCCTCGGGATGGGTAAAGTAATCGGGTGCCTCTCGAGCACCGTTGCGCTCTGGTACCAAGTGTTATGCCGAATGGAGCGTAGATGGTGAACACGTAGAAGTTGCGAGGTAATACACAATTTAGAATTTGGGATACTTGAGCAATCTATTATTAGCGGCAAGTGTACTTCAATGACAAGTGTCGAAACAATCAAACATATACATATGCAAGTGTCGAGGTAGGAATGAGGTATACTCAGGGTTGTTGGGTCGGTTGTCGAGCAACGCGTGCGGAGTCGTGTCGTGAGTGGTCGGATTCGAGAAGATTTGCCGAGATGTCGGGGGTCTTTGAGAATCAACGGTGAAGATGCGAGACACATCTTTATAAATCCAGATTCGTCTTGGTGCGTCGAGAATTCGACCGAAAGGTCGTGATACCTTGTTCGTAGGTTCGAGAGAGTGGTCGAAGCTTTCGGAAGGTTCGGGAATATCCACAGAGGGCGGGGCAGTTGGCCAGTTTTCCCTCGACCGTCGGAGTGAATATCGCAGTTCTTGCGTCGCGATGGGCTGTTTGTGTTATAATGGAAATGCCAACTCAGAAAGATTAGGGACTGGTGTACGTCTGGTACGTAATACCCGGTGCTCGAATTCTGTGAGGCACTACTAGTAGAAGTAAGATGAGATGTTCAGTAGTAAAATGAGTGTGACAAATAGCTCGCCGGTGCCGTCATCAAGATGAACTCTTCGAATTACTTGCATCCCTGACTCAAGCGTGAATAGGCACCACCAAGTTTCGATTGTACACATGTACAGAAAAGCAAAGCAAGACAAAGTGAGCCGTCCGGGAAACGATCTACATAGTTGTTTTCAACTCAGGAAATAAACATGTTACCATGTAAACAAGGTTCTAATTTTGAGACAAACGCTCATGTGCTTTAACATTCTTGACGTACCAAATAATGTAAATGGTTAACATCTTGGCCAAAAAAAATTGGAGATGAGGTCGTGCATTGTGTTTCAGTATTCTTTATGTGTGTTTTTTGTGTCGCAGTATCCTCTAGCGCCATAGCGATATGGTGGATCGTCTAGATGTTTCCCTCTGACGGCTTTTGAGCAACCTTTTCTCCCCTAACTTATATCTCTCTTACTTAACAGGACATGTTTTTGTTTCTCTCTACGCTCTGTTTTGTAATTTTGAAGAAGCAACTCTTTTGCTGTCCAATTGGCGAATTCAAATAGCATGCCTTCACTTCGGTATTCGCCACCTGCTTTGGAGAGTCAAAGGGCGTGCGTTTGCCTTCCATGTGGTCCTGATCGTGTTTCTAACAAGAAGCGACTAGTCGAAGGGCCCCATTGTCACTAAGATCCTCCGGCAAGGCTCCATGGTTGACGAGATCGGCCGTCGAGGCCTCGTAGTTGACCAATAAGAGAAACGGGATGCCTAATCGAGTCGCATGACAAAACAGGGCCCTGAGGTCGAAGTGCCCAAATCATGAGGAAAGTAAAGTAGCACACAAAAGTGTCCAGTCACCGTCCAACAAAAAAATCCACCGTGGCAAGTAGCATACAAAAATATCCATTCCTCAAATGATCACACTATTTTTTCCATCCCAGAAAGGAGCACACAAAAATTCCCAGTGCAAAAGTTTCCAGTCCCAAAAAAGCACATGAATTTGTCCACAGTGAGTGGGAAATGCCACATCAGCATTAGACCCTAGCAAAAAAAGGTGGCCTGTCTACTTCACAATGGATATTTCTCTATCTTAAAGAAAGGCCGAGTGGTTAAAACTATAGTAAGGAGGTGCGTCGCACTCCGTTACTGAAACAAGCCCAAGGCACAAAAGTTTTCAACTCTCTCTTTTTATTTGTATGTGGCTTGGAGTGAGTCTGGGTGGAAACTTTGGTGTACTCTTTCATGGACAACTACTTTTGTGTACACCCAACCTCACTCCAAGCCACGCACAAAACATTTTCCACAAAAGCAACCCTCCATGAAGTAGGTAACACACAAAAAATTCCACCTCGACTGTTACATACCAAACGTACACGAGTCCTTAATCTTCCCGAGTGGGCATTTATGTCATTACACAAATAGCCAACAGTGCGTCAAGACCCCGATTTTCACTCTGACGGTCTAGGACAATTCGACCAACTACCCTCGAATTCCGGCGAACCTTCTCACACCTTCTGACATCTGTAACCACTCTCGAGTACCGACGACATAAGTGCCACAACCTTTCAGTCGACTTCTCGACACATCGAGAAATATCTACATTTATAAAGATGCATCCCACATATTCGTTGTCGATCTTCGAAACCCCCCAATTCCTCGGCGGAGCTTCTCGATCCAACCACTCACGATGCAACTCCAAACGCATCGCCCAATGATCGACCCAACGACCTCGACTATGCCTCATTTGTATCTCAACGCTTATTCGATCATTTCTATACTGGTCATCGAAGAATACTTACAGATGATTATAAATTACTCAATTGTCCCAAATTCTCAAACGTGTTCTACCTCGCAACTTCTGCCAATTCACCATCTACGCTCCATTCGGCATAACACAGACCCTCTCCAAGCCACATGCACAAAAAAGAAAGTTGCCAACTTTTGTGCCTAGGGTCCTGTTCCGATAACGGAGTGAGACAAACCTCCTCATTATATTCTCACCTACTCGGTCTATCTTTCAAAGAGAGAAACATCCATTGCGAAGTAGACATGCCACCATAGTCTTGCGAGGGTCTATTGCTAACGTGGCATCGCTTACGCACGGTGGAAATTTTTCTCTGCTAATGTACGCCTGGAAATTTTTGCACTGGACCCTTTTGTGTGCTACTTTTCAGGGTGGATAACTTTATGTGCTTCGTATTTGACAACTGGATATTTTCATGCGGTACTTGGTGGGATGGTCACTTTTTTGTGCTACTTTAAAGACCATGCTAAAATTGATGTGTCCTAAAAAACACCCGATACTTCCCTAATCATTGTCTAAAGCATTTCACTCCATGTAGACATAACAGGGAGTGACCACATTTCCACAGAATTCTCGACGAAGATGAGATATCCACGTTTCTCAAAACATTACAGCCATATCCAATTTTGGAATTATATCACACTATCCAGCGAGGGCAGAAAAAAACAAGCTATGATAAAAAACAATGTTAACGCCGCATGGCATCCACCGTCAGACCTCAAAGAAAAATCACAAACACCTTTTATTGAAAGGAAACATGTTGGGCCCCATGGAATGGTGCCTAGTAAGGGCCAACGTAAAACTAAACTCCTAAAATCTCTCAATCATTTTGGGGTAGGGTTTAAAAGCGGATTGCAAGGATGAAAGTGGGATTTTTCATCGGAAAAAAATTGAAAAGGGCATTTTTTCTCTTCCACAATCAAGCGATTAGCCCTTTATTTCCACTTGCAAATCCATATTTGTAGATGCAGATGTTCATGTTTGCAGGCGGAGCCTACACAAACAAAGAAAGCCCTAAATCTGCAAATGAGGGTTTGCAAGAAAAGGAAGAAAACTTATCGATTGATTGCGATTCTTGCGACGACGAGGGTGACACATCACCCCCTCGCTTTGCTTGATCGGTGACTCATGTAGCCGATCGGGCTTGGCCATCGAGGGACCAACTAGGATGCAACTAGGACACAACTATGGAGTCACTAAGGAGAACGAGGGCGCAACTATGGCGTAAGTAGTAAGCAACTAGGGCACATATAGGGCACAACTAGGGTAGAACTAGGCCACAAGTAGGGCGCAAGAAGGCCGCAATAAGGGCACAACTAGGGCATAATTTATGCGCGACTAGGACGTGACTAGAGTACAAAAAGGGCACAACTAGGGTGCAACTAGGGCTTGACTAGGGTGCAACAAAGGCGTAATGAGGGTAAAAAAAAGACGCAACTAGGGCGACACTAGGGCACAACTAGGACGCAACAAGGCCATACTTTGGGCGCAACTAAGGCGGAACTAGGGTGCAAGAAGGGTGGAACTAGGGTGTAACTAGGGCGCAACTAGGGCACAACGAGGGTGAAAGAAGGGTGTAACTAGGGCGCAACTAGGACGCAAATAGGGCATAACAAGGACACAAGAAGGGCGTCATTATGGCGCAACTTGGGCGCAACTAGGCCACAACTATGGTACCACTAGGGCACAATTGGGACGTAGCTAAGGCCCAACTAGGGCGCAACTATGGCGTAACCAGGGCACAAGAATGGCCCAACAAGGGTGTAACTTGGACGCACCTAGGGCGCAACAAGGGCGTACCTAGGGAGCAACGAGAACGCAACTACGATATGACTATGGCAAAATAGGATGCAACTACGGCGCAAGGACACAACTAGGACACAAGTAAAGCGGAAGTAGGGCACAACCGGGACACACGTAGGGTGCACGAAGGGCGCAACTAGGGTGTAACAAGGTCACAACTAGGGAGAAAGCAGGGTGTAAGAACGGTGCAACAAGGGCGCAAAGAGGTCACAAATAGGGTGCAATTCTGGGGCAACCAGGTCGTAAGAAGAGCACAACTAGGGTGAACTAGGGTGTAACTTGGACGCAACTAGGGCGTAACTAGGGCGCAAGAAGGGTGTAACTAGGGTGCATATTTGGCCCAACTAGGGCGTAACTAGGGCGCAAATAGGGCACAACTGGGGCGCAAGAAGGGAAAAAATAGGGCGCAACTCGGGCGCAACTAGTGCAGAACTATGATCCAAGAAGGTCTCAACTAGGACATAACTAGGACACAACTAGGGCGTAACTAGGGCATAACTAGGACAGCTAGGGTGCAAGAAGGACGCAACTAGGGTGTAACTTGGGTTTAACTAGCGTGCAACTAGGGCGCAACTAGGGCGCAACTAGGACGTAACTATGGTGAACGCGCAAGAAGGGCGCAACCAGGGCACAACTAAAGCACAACTAGGGGAAAATGAGGACGCAACCAAGGCGCAACTAGGGTACAAGAAAGGTGAAAATAGGGAACAACTACGACACAACTAGTGTGTATCTAGGGCGCCATTAGGGGGCAAGAAGGGCGTAACTAGGACACAACTAGGAAGTAACTAGGACACAACTAGGGAGCAACTAGGATGGAAAAGGGAACAAAAGGGTGCAACTGGGGCGCGAGTAGGGTGCAACTAGGATGTAACTAGGATGCATTTAGGGCACAACTAGGACGCAACTAGGGCACAACTAGGGTGTAACTATGGCGTAACTAGGACACAAACAGGGCATAACCAGGGCACAACTAGGGCATAAGCAAGGCATAACCAGGGCGCAACTAGGGCACAACTAGGACACCCAAGTTTCTTCCTAGTCTTACATGCACCCTAGTTGTGCCCTAGTTGCACCCTTCTTGAACCCTAGTTGTGTCCTAGTTGCGCCCTGGTTATTGCCCAACTAGAGCGCAAGAATAGCGCAACTAGGATGCAAAAAGACGCAACTAGGATGGAATGAGGGTGCAACCAAGGTGTAACTAGGGCGCAGCTAGGAAGAAACTAGGGCGTAACCATGGACAACTAGGGTGCAAGTAGGATGCAATTACGACATACAAAACATACAACTATGGTAAAAATAGGATGTAACTATGGCACAACTAGGGTATCACTAGGTTAGAAAAGGGGCACAACAAGGGCACAAGTAGGAGGCAACCAAGGTACAACTAAGGCGTAACTAGGGCACAACTAGGGTACAACTAGGGTGCAAGAAGGGTGCAACTAGGACGTACATATGGCGCAACTAGGGCACAACTAGGACGTAACTAGGGCGCAACTCAAACACAACTTGGACACAACTAGGGCATATCTAAGACAATCTATGGCGCAACTAAGGCACAACTAGGATATAACAAGGGCACAACTAGTGCACATCTAGGGTATAAATAGGGTGCAATTAGGACGTAATAAAGGTACAACTAGGGCGCATCTAGGGTTCAACTCGGGCGCACCTAGGATGCAACTAGGATGCAAGAATGACGCAACTCGGACGTAACTACTGCGTAATTAAGGTACAAGGGTGCAAGAAGGGTCCAACTAGGGCTTAGCGAGGGCGTAACTAGGATGCAACTAGTGCACATCTAGGGCTTAACTAGGGTACAACTAGCGCACAAATAGGCATAGCTATAGCAAACCAAGACGCATCTAGGGCACAACTAGTATGCAAGAAAGGTACAACTAGGACGCATCCTAGTCGCACCCTAGTTACACCCTAGTTACACCCTAGTTGTACCCTTCGTGTGGCCTAGTTGTGCCCTAGTTGCACCCCAGTTACGTCCTAGTTACGTCCTTCTTGCGTCCTATTTGCATCCAAGTTACGCCCTAGTTGTGCCCTAGTTATGCCCTTTTTTCTCCCAAGTTGCGCCCTAGTTGCATCCTTATTCACCATAGTTACCCCCTAGTTTTGCCCTAGTTTGTCCTTGTTTAGTCCTAGTTGTGGTCCTATTGTGTCCTAGTTGCAACCTAGTTTCTTCCTTTTTGTATCCTAGTTGTGCCTTGGTTGTACAATACTTACACCCCATGTGTGCCCTTGTTGCGCCCTAGTTGCGCTCTTCTTGTGCCTTAGTTGTACCTTAGTTGTGTCCTAGTTTCGCACTAGTTGTGTACTTTTTGGGACCTAGATATGCCTTTCTGGCACCGTAGTTACACCCTCATTGTGCCCTAGTTATGCTCTAGTTGCACCCTAGTTGTGCCCTTCTTGTACCCTAGTTTCTCCATAGTTGCAGCCCTGTTACGTCCTAGCAACATCCTAGTTGTGTCCTCCTTGCACCCTGGTAGAGTCCTAGTCGCGTCCTTGTTGCGGCTAGTCACACCCTAGTTGTGCCCTTCTTGCACACTAGTTGCACCCTAGTTGTACCCTATTTGCGCCCTAGTTGTACCCCAGTTGCACCCTTCTTGTGTTCTACTTGCATCCTAGTTGTACCCTAGTTATACCCTAGTTTCTCCCTAATTACGTCCTTCTTGCATCCTGGTTACGCCCTAGTTGCGTCTTAGTTGCGCCCTAGTTGCACCCTAGATGCACCTTGGTTACGTCCTATTTGAGCCGTACTTGCATTCTTCATGTGCCCCAGTTGCATCCTGCTTGTGCCCTGGATACTTCCTTGTTGTATCCTGGTTTCTCCCTTCTAGCGTCCTAGTTGCGCCCTGCTTGTGCCCTCGTTATGCCCTACTTGTACCCTAGTTGTGCCCTTTTTGCGCCGTAGTGGCATCCTATTTTTCCCTAGTTACGCCCTAGTTACGCCATTTTTGCCTCCTAGTTGTTCCCTATTTGTGTCCTTGTTGTACCCTGGTTACACCCTAATTGTGTTCTTCTTGTGTCCTAGTTGTGCCTTATTGCGCTCTAGGCGTGTCCAATTTGTGCCATTTTTGTGTCCTAGTTGTGCCATCGTTGCTCTCTACTTACGCCCTTGTTGGAACCTAGTTGCACACTACTTTGTCATAGTTACACTCTAAGTGTGTCCTAGTTGCGTCCTAGTTACGCTCTAGTTGTACCCAATGTGCGTCCTAGTTGTGTCCTAGGTACCCCTAGTTGCATCTTAGTTTTTCCTAGATGCACCCTATTTGCTCCCTAGTTGTGCTCCAGTTGTGCCATAGTTGTATCCTAGCTGAACCCTAGTTGCATCCTAGTTGTGCCCAAGTTGCGTCCTAGATGTACGTTGGTTATGCCCTAGTTGAGCCGTAATTGCGTCCTTCAATCGCCCCAGCTGCGCCCTGATTGTACCCTAGATACGTCCTAATCGTGCCTTTGTTGCTCCCTCCTAGTGTCCTAGTAGGGCCTGGCTTGTGCCCTCGTTATGCCCTAGTTGAGACCTAGTTGTACCCTTCTTGCGCCTAAGTGGCGCCCTATTTTGCCCTAGTTGCGCCCTAGTTACGCCCTACTTACGCCATTCTTGCCTCCTTGTTGTGCCCTAGTTGCATCCTAGTTGTGCCCTGGTTGCACCCTAGTTGCATGCTTCTTGCATCCTAGTTACACCCTTCTTGCAACCTGGTTGTGTCCTAGTTGTGCTATTGTTCTGGCCTACCTACGCCCTAGTTGTGCTCTACTTGCACCCTAGTTGGACCCTAGTTTAACCCTAGTTTTTCATAGTTATGTCCTAATTGTGCCCTACTTGCACCCAATATGCGTCCCAGTTGCATCCTAGTTATACCTAGTTGTACCCTAGTTTGTCCTGGTGTCACCGTCTTTCCTCCCTAGTTGTGCTCCAGTTGTGCCATAGTTGTTCCCTAGCTGAACCCTATTTGCATCCTAGCTACACCCTGGTTCCACCCTAGTTGTGCCATAGTTCTACCCTAGTTGCACCCAAGTTGCATTCTTGGTGCACCCTTGTTTTAACCTAATCATGTCCTAGTTACGTCCCGGTTATGCCCTAGTTGCACCCTAGTTGCGCCCTTCTTGCAACCTAGTTGCGCATTAGTTGCACCTTAGTTACACCCTAGTTGAGCCCTAACTACGTACTTTTTGCGCCATAGTTATGCCCTAGTTGCACCCTTCTTGCATCCTAGATACACACCAATTGTGTCCTGGTTTGTCCTTGTTGTGTCCTGGTTGCACCCTTCTTGCGTTCTAGTTGTACCTCAATTACGCTCTAGTTTCACCCTGGTTGTGCCCAAGTTGTTTCCTTCTTGCGCCCAAGTTGCGTCCTAGTTGCACCCTAGTTATGTCCTAGTTGCGTCCTTTTGTTCCCTAGTTTCACCCTAGTTTGCTTAGTTATGCCCAAGTTATGCCCTATTTGTGCCCTAGTTGTGTCCTTTGTTGTGTCCTAGCTATGCCCCTCGTGTGTCCTAGTTATTCCCTAGGTCTGTCCTAGTTACGCCCTACTTGCATCCTAGTTGCACCCTTCTTGCGCTCTTGTTGCGACCTAGTTGTGCCCTAGTTACGCCCTTGTTGCACCCTAGTTGCGTCCTTCTTGCGCTCTTGTTGTGATCTAGTTCCGCCCTAGTGATGCTTTTGTTGCACCCTAGTTGCGCCCTTCTTGCCCCATATTGGCATCCTACTTGTGCCCTAGTTGTACTTAAGTTGCATCCTAGTTGTGTCCTACTTCACCATAGTTACTCCATAATTCCATCATAGCTGCGTCCTAGTTATTTCCTAGTTGCATCCTCGCTACATCCTATTCGCACCTTAAGTGTGTTATTTTTGTGTCTACTTATGCCCTATATGTTTCCTAGTTGTGCCCTATATGCGCCACCCTAGTTGTGCCCTTCTTGCATCCTACTTGTGTCATAGTTATGTTGTAATTTCTTCCCAGTTGCATGTTGCACCCTTCTTACCTCTAGTTGCATCCTAGTTGTGCCCTAGTTGTGCCCTAGTTGTACCCTAGTTGTGCCCTTCTTGCATCCTAGTTGCACAATGGTTGTATCCTAATTGCGACCTAGCTATACCCTTATCATGCCCTAGTTCCATGCTAGCTGCGCTCTAGTTCTGCCCTAGTTGCACCCTTGTTGCACCCTTCTTGCGCCCTAGTTTCACCCTAGTTGTACCCTAGTGCTCCATGGTTGCATTGTAGTTGTTCCCTAGTTGCGCCTAGGTGCACTCTAGTTCACCCTAGTTGCGTCCTAGTTGCGCCATAACTACGTCCTAATTGTGCCCTAGTTGTACCCTAGTTACAACCTAGTTGCACCCTAGTGTGTAGTTACATACCAGTTTCACCCCAGCTTCACCCCAGTTGTACCCTAGTTGCGCCCTAGTTGCGCCCTTCGTATGCACTACATGCACCCTAGTTGCGCTCTAGTTACGCTCTAGCTACGTTATAGTTGCACCCTTCTTGCGCCCTAGTGGCGTCCTAGTTCAGCCAAAGTTAAACCCTTTTTATGTCCTAGTTCTGCCCTTCTTGTATCCTAGTTGCATCCTAGTTATGCCCTAGTTTTTTGCTTGTTGTACCCTAGTTGCACCCTTCTCGTGGCCTAGTTGCGTCCTTGTTAGGCCCTGGTTACGTCCTGGTTGCGTTCTAGGTTTCCCTCCTTTTTCCCTAGTTGGGCTTTAGTTGCACCCTAGTTACGCCGTAGTTGTTCCCTAGTTACGTCCTACTTGTACCCTAGTTACGTCCTAGTTGCTTCCTGGTTGAGCCCTAGATTACAATAGTTACACCCTTCTTGCGTCCCTGTTGCGCCCTGGTGGTGTCCAAGTGGCGCCTTAGTTGTGTCCTTCTTGCGCCGTACGTACGGCCAAAATGTCCCCTTGTTGCGTCCTAGTTGCGTCCTTCAAGCGCACTAGTTGGGTCCTAGTTGTACTCTAGTTACGTCCTAGTTACGCACTAGTTGCACCCTAGTTGTGTCCTTCTTGCGCCCTAGTTGCACCCTAGTTCTGTCCTAGTTACGCACTAGTTGCACCCTAATTGCACCCTTTTTATCCCCTGGTTTCTATCTAGTTGTGCCCTAGTTATGCCCTAATTGTGCCGTAGTTGCACTTTTCTTTTGCACCAGTTGCATCCAAGTTACACCTTAATTACACTCTAGTTTCGTCCTAGTTATGCCCTCGTGCACCCTACTTACGTCCTAGTTGAACCCTAGTTGTGCCCTGGTTATGTCCTAGTTCCACCCTTCTTATGCCCTAGTTGCGCCCTAGTTGTGCCCTAGTTGTTCCCTTGTTGCACCCTAGTTGCACCCTTCTTGTGCCCTAGTTGCGCCCTAGTCAGGAATCAATTATGCCCCACTTGTGCCCCAATTTTTCCTTCTGTGCCCTAGTCACGCCCTAGTTGTGCCCTAGTTGCGTCCTGGTTGTACCCTAGTTGCGCCCTCCTTGTTCCCTATTTTCCCCCTAGTACGCTCTAGCTGCACCCTGGTTACGCCCAAGTGACATCCTAGTTGTGTCCTTCTTGTGTCCTAGTTATGACCTAGTTGCATCCTAGTTGTGCCCTAGTTGCACCCTTCAAACGCCCTAGTTGTGCCCTAGTTGATCTCTAGTTATGCCCTACATGGATCCTAGTTGTGCTCCACTTGTGCCCTAGTTATGCCCTATTGTACCTAGTTACACCCTGGTTGTGTCCTGGTTATGCCCTTCTTGCACCATAGTTGTGCCCTAGTTGTGCCATTGTTACGCCCTAGTTATGCCCTAGTTGAGCTCTCCTTGCCCACTAGTTGTGCCCTAGTTGCACCCTACTTACACCCTAGTTGTTTCCTAGTTGCGCCCTTTTTGCGTCCTGGTGGCGTCGTAGTTGAGTCTTATTTGCACCCTACACTTTAGTCCTTGTTCTGCCCTTCTTGTGTCCTTGTTGCGCCGTAGTTGTTCCCTTGTTGCACCCGACTTGCACACTTCTTGTGCCTTAGTAGCGCCCAAATTAGGTCCTGGTTATGCCCTATATGCGTCCTAGTTATGCCCTAGTTGCGTCCTAGTTGCACCCTAGTTGCACTGTAGTTGCACCCTAGTTGTGTCGTACTTGTGCCCTAGTTGCACCTTGATTGCACCCTTGTTGTGTCCTAGTTCACCATAGTTATATCCTCATTGCACCCCAGTTACACCCTCGTTGCGCCCAAGTGGCACCCTAGTTGTGTCCTTCTTGCACCCTAGTTGCAACATAGATGCACTCTAGTTACTCCCCAGTTGCGCCATTGTTGTGCCCTTCTTGTGCCCTAGTTGCGACCTAGTTCTGCTCTACTTACGCGTACTGGTCTTAATGTACTCGGCCTTGCTGTGAGTATTTCCCATCCCAAGTCAGAAGTTAAATAGGCACTCAACGCATCTGTCTCAGGCTCTATTGTTGCATGCTTTGTAGCAAGTGGACTTCCCACAATCTAACCAGAGCCTACCACCATTTGGCAGGCTTGTGAGGCAGCTGATGCCGACCTCTGGGAAATGGCCATGCGGGAAGAGTGGAGTGCTCTCAAGGAGCACGATGTCTTTGAGCTTGTGGACCTTCCAGCGGGCTGCAAAGTTGTCTCAGCTTGCTGGGTCCTTCGACGCAAGTTGAATCTTGATGGCAAGGTCGATCGATACACGGCCTGGCTTACGACTAAAGGATTCTCTCAAATTTCTTTGATTGACTTCAACTAGACGTTTGCTCCAGTCGGACAATACACCATTTCTCGAGCACTTTTGAGCGGCATTACATAGTATGACTGAGAACAAGAGCAGATGGGATCAACAATGTGTTTTTACGTGGATTTCTAAATAAGGAGACTTACATGATACATCCATAAGGTTTGACCTATGGTACTAACAATGTCTCACGACTGTGAAAGGTCTTGTATGGACTGAAGCAATCGCCACGCTGCTGGAACATAGAGATCTCCTCCACTCTTGAGAGAGGTCTCTATCACCGTAGCATTGCAGATCCATCACTCTTTCTCAGTGCTCTGTTAGAGCCCTTCATGGCCATCCTCGTCTATATCGATGACCTGTTGATTACCTCTTCCAGTCGTGCTGTTATCTAGTCAGTTAAGCACCTCCTGCATTCCACATACAAGATAAAGGACTTGGGCCCAGCTTGAGTCTTTCTTGGGATGGAGCTGGAATGTGATTGTCAGCGTCACACTCTGCATGTGCATTAGGCTGGTTATGTTTGTAGTTATAAGGATCACTTTGTCTCCTTGCTGGACGTCATCCCCACTGCGTCCACTCCGATGACCCCAGCAGGTCAGCGCGTGCTGAAGTCTCCTAATCCATCACAGGTGGTGGAGACAGTCGATGTTACCGACTACCTCAGCATGATCGGACTCCTCATGTACCTTGCCACCACCACTCAGGTAGATGTTGCCTTCTCGGTCAACTTCTTGGTACAGCTCTCCCAGCCGTCTCGTCGGAGATATCTTGAGGTTGCCTTGTGTGTTGTCCGTTACGTGCTCTCTACAGTGTGTGTGGGCTTGTGCTATTGTGTACAACCCTCTGTGGTGGTTGACGGCTTCACTGACAGTGATTGGGCACATGACACAGGAGCACACAGTCACACAAGATACGTCTTGATGGGACTGCTATCTCTTGGAAGAGTGAAAAACAGGGTTGTGATGCTAGCATTTCGAGTCAGGCCGAGTACTTGGCACTCGGCGCAGGTATGTGTAAAAACGTGTGGAATTCCCACATGTTGCGTACTCCTGATATCCCTCATTGATGTGCCAGTGCCTCTCATTTGCTTGTGAGTTGTCATCTCTTGTAGTATAGGCATGCGTTGTTCTCACTCTCATGTGTGTGTGGACTGTTCGTCTGTGACTCATGGGAGAGTGTTGTTAAGAGAGTGTGAGATGGGAAGTGACCACTTGACTATGTTCACATGCACACTATCACTGGAGATGACTAAATTGAAGTGAAGCTCTTGGGTTCAGTATGGGACACACGTGATGGATTATGCACTGCTGGCATCTCATCCGAGTGCAAGAGTGACGTCCACAACGTTCAACCTGAATGTGCTTGAGAGATTAATTGTTGTGATCAGCATAACATGCTTGGCTTCTTGCTTAGCATAACATGGAGCAAAACATGGCAGGGGGCATGCACCCACATACGCTCGTGGTCGATGTGGTTGACTGTTATTTTAGCCAAGCATGCTTAGAACATATGGTTAAATAGGTGATGCCGGCTTTCTAATCCTTTTGGACCATGCAACCGGGTTATCCCCACGTGTGAGAAACCACCGGCGGCACATTCTTTGACCGGTTCGGCACGATCCCGGGGTGGCATCCGGGCCCCACGTTGAGTCTCTCGCATGGGTGGCCCGGTCAACCACCCGCTATCACCTTGTTGCCCTCTTTCCCCTCAATAACTTCCCTCCTAGCTAGGTTCTTCACTCTGGCCGATCTCGTTTGCTCCTTTCCATGACTGTGTGTGCAACTTCCCTCTTGTGCATGTTACACCCAACACCCTAGTATTCTTAACCACTTCCAGAATTTGGATACCAACGCCAACACCAACACTTGTACCTTACTCTGCTGATGTCATAGTACTATATTCCACTCTTGTGTTGGTTCAATTCTCGTAACTTCCATGCATGTCCATACACAGTTTAAGATTATGTGGAGCATGTTGGCATGCATGTGTCATTCAAAGACTACCAGTGGTTGAAGCTAACTCTCGGTTATTGCTCTTGTTGGAGTCATTCTATAGAAATATCCTAGTAGCAGGCGCTCTCGATTCTACCCGCTAAGTTTGGCTCGCCCCCAAGACAACGTGGCGTCCCTGAGCGGAAGGCTCACGTCACAAAGTCCTCCGGCACAGCCGGAAACGGAATGCTGCTGAAATCTCTTAAGCAACTTCCCTCGTTGTGATTGTTGTCTTGGTGGCAACATTCAACCGTGGCGATGTTCTAGGTCGCCAAAGCAGAAGTGGCAACTTCAGCCCTCATAGCAGCGACAACTGTTGTGACAGCCATAGAGCAGCAGCTGCTATAGCAGCCATGCAAAAGTCTTCGTCAACGACAACTGTTGCTACACTCTAATCAGTATCAGCAATAGCAGCAGTAGTGCAGCTGCTGCTGCAGCAGCAACAACCATTGACCTCAGCGGTGCCTGCGCCAACGATGTACCCTGTTGCATTGGGTCCACATTTCGACCAACAGAAGAAGCGGCAATGGATACAGCAGCACCAGCAGCTGTAGCAGTGGTGGCGCTGTTGCGCAAGCAACAGTAGCCATAGCAACAACAGCAGCACCACCACCAACCGCAGTAGTGAACTTGTAGCAAAAGCAGCAGAACCAGCAGCAGCAGGTCTTTGAGAGGAGGAGCAATAGCTACAACAACACCACGCAGCTAACACTAGTGCAGTTGGTGGGAAGCTGCTTCACAGTTTCTCGCACTCCCTACTCCGTCGGTCAATAGGCTTTCTGACTGACGAGCCCGTCCATTGACGAGCCAGTCAATCGACGAGTTTGTCTACCTAGAAGATTCGAGCTTGCTCGACCACAAGTAAGAAGAAAATGGTGCACTTAGCCACCCTTTTTGTCACACCAAATCCCATCTTGGGTGAACACAGATGCACCTTCGTCCAAGTCTTCTACTTTTTGCTGTTTTATTTTCTTTCTTTGTTTTGTTTTTCTTTTTGCGCTCCTTCGTCGAGACCCAGGCATCCGAGGTTTGTCCCGGTGCCACAGGGAGATCAGTCCGAGAAGGCCAGTTTTAGGTCTTGCCATTTATTCCTTTTCACTCCCTTTCCTTCAGTTGACACCCTTCCACAAAGGAGTTTGACTCCGTGCAGTGGGAGACCAACCACCAACATGACATTGGTTGTTCCAGCGTTCGCACAGACACCCTCGGAAGTGGCCACATCCCGCCCGTGGTGGCACTGGTTTCCGCCATCGCACTACCCTGCCCTTTACAGGCCGCCTTCTCCATCCTACAGGCCTCTGTTGTGGCTCCAGCCAGCAGCTTCATCTCTCTTTCCTCCGATAGCTTGGTCCCTTCACGAGTTGCCGCATGGTCTGACCGTGTCTGCTCCAGCCTCCACATTCCCTTCCCATCCTCGGCCTCCGTTTTCCCCCTCCGATGTGAGTTTGGCTATCGAGTCCGGGGTTCAACGTTGTTTGCCGGATGGAGTCCTTGGAGGCAGATCGAGTGGTGGGGCTGTGTCGCCTGTTGAGTGGATTGAGCATTGGAAGTCGTTCACCCTGCCGTGTCTTCTTGCTGTGATTTCTGGTCGTGTTGAGCACATTCCTCCACTTGTTTGCAGTGTCACGTAGTGTCATGCGACCGCTTCGTCTTGTGTACCGAGTGACTTCTCGATCATCGAATCCGTAGCCACTCATCACATGACGTTGTCTCGTGCCACATTTGTCACGTTGGGACATGTCGGTGACGTATGCTTTGTCCGCACATGCTTTGGCCAGATGTTTCTATTTCAGGTTGTTGGCGTTGCACGTTTTGTTGGGCCGTCGGGTGAGATCTTCTTGCCTGATTTCCTCTTTGTCCTATCGTTTGAGGTCAGCCTGCTATTTATCACTACCTTGGATGATCAAGGCATGGACTTCGTTTCATCTCGTAGAGGCGGCAATTCGTCACTTCAGTTGTCTGGCCACCCTGTTCTACGTGGTCTACGTTGTGAAAAGTTGTATCGTGTGCCCTTGTTTGCGCCGTCGTCCACCGCCACTGTCGTAGCACAGGTGCATGTTGCTCCCTCTGTTTCCCCTACGCACACATGCTTGCTCCATCACCGCTTGTGTCACGTACATACCGCCGCCATCCATAACCTCCAGCGTGATCAACCTGCTGTTGATCTTGATCTTGCCACATTCCCCACACCCTGCATTGCTGACTACCTTGATTACGTAGAAGGAAAACCTCATCGCCTGTCCTTTCCGTCGTCTGACTCCTGCTCCTTGCATGCCCTTGCCCTTGTCCATGCGGTCGTCATGGACCCTCTCCCTAATGAATTTCTAGGGGGTGTCGATCGGTACATCTTGTGTCTTACGGATGACCTCTCTCGCTTTCACATGACCTTTGTCCTTCGCAAGAAAAGCAATCTGGGGCCCATGATCGAGTCCTAGCTTGTCCAGGCTGAGTGTGCTTGCCAGCGTAAGCTGTTAGCATTCCACTCTGATCATGGTGGGGAGTTCATGGGACCCACAGCCCACTTCCTCCAGTCTCTATGGGTGCATCTGGAGCTCTCTGCACCATATACACCCCAGTAAAACAGAGTGTTGGAACGTTGCAATCACACTCTTGTTGATGGTGTTCGCACGCCTCTTGTCGAGTCTGGCCTCCCTCCATTACTTGACTTCAATGCCATGTCCAACATGACGTGGGTTTGGAACCGTGTTCGTCAAGGTCCATTGCCTCATCATGTCACGCAATTCGAGCTATGGTGTGGTCGTCATGCTAACCTTCATCGCGCTTGTGTCTGGAGAAAATTTGCCTGTGTTTAGCTCCCTCAGGACCAACATGATGGCAAGCTGTCTCCTCGAGGTCATTTATGTCCTTCCCTTGGCGTCTCCTCTCTGTTCAAAGCCCGACACTTTTGGGATCCCAAGCATAATCGGGATGTCAAGTCTTGCAATGCTCTCTTCTTGTTCTATCCGTTGCTTGCGCCCTTCTCTCTTGCAGTGGGAGGTGGTGTTTATGGAGTGCCCTTCGGCAGTGGTTGTGCTCTAAATCCCGCATCGGTGTCATTGCCTATTGCACCTCTTGTCGCATCTATGCCGACACCTATGTCATCTCCTATCGCATTTACATTATCACTTGTATCCTCTCCTGTCATGCCTGTGTCGAGACCTACATCATCTCTTGTTGATTCTATGTCATTGCTTGCGTCCTCTCATGTCGAATCTGTGTCGTCACCTACATTCTCTCCTATTGTGCCTGTGTCAATGCTTGTGTCATCTCCTATGGCATCTGCGTCATTTCCTGTTTCATCGTTGCTTGTCTTGCCAGCTGTGGTTCCAGCAGCAACACACCCATTCGCACCCACGCATTCCCCCATCTTGTCACCGCTTGTTCGTGCGCACGCCGTGCGGTCGTCTGAGACCGTTGCAGTCTGCACCTTATTATGCCCCACATGCCAGTTGTACAGTCTCGGCTGGTCATTCTGGGCCCGTGGAGTCGGTCCGTCCAGTTCACGGTGGTGTCGTTGACCCCACACAACCTACTCCTGTTTCTTGTCTTGACGCTCTTAGCTTGGCGGCGGTTGTGGCACAACCTAACATCGTGCATGGATATCTCTGATGAGTTCCACCGAGCCATTGTGACAGCTCGGCCTTAGTCATATCCCTCAGTCGCCACCGCACTTGTTGCGAGTGGCACCACGGCACGTGTGCCTGAACCGAACACAGTGCAACAAGCACGCTCTGTTGCAAATGCAGGCCTCTAGGAGCAAGTTATGCGCGAGAAACTCGTCGCAATTGAGGAGCATGGGGTTTATGAGAAGGTGAAGCTCCTTCCTTGTCGTAAGGCCATATGAGTCCGTTGGGTGTTTCAAAGGAAAGAGGGGCCCAATGGCTTGGTGGAACGATACAAGGCACATCTCGCAGCCAAGGGATTCTCCAGAGTGTCTAGTGTGTGAGAAACTTCCTACAACCTTCCTAACCACTTGCCGCAACATTAGGCGTCAGCGCTAGGTCAGCGTGTGACAACAGTCACAAGTCAGAGACAAAACTGCAAGGGTCTGGGTAGGGACACGTACAGAGTGTCAGGAAGCTCAAAAATGAATATAATTGCAGAGAGAGATAACAAATGACAAGTCCATAGCATAAATACCTGCCGCGGCGCACGACAGGTGTCGCACGCAGCAGTGCAAGGTCTGTCCTAAAACCGGCCCAAAAGCACTGTTTTGGCCGTAACTCTGCGCAGACAAATCAGAACGCTACGCTGTCTGAACCTAGAGATGCAAAATCTCAAGCCGAACGCTACGACTGGTCACACGCATAAGTCCAGCACCGATCGGTGGACAGAAAATGCAAAACATGCAAATCGGGCTCAAGAGCCAGTCCACCGAGAAAACTCTAGCATCTGCAGAAAAACCGCAAAGCACCTCAACAAGCACCCAGGGCGTCGTGGCAGCTCTCTGGCAGCTGCTGGTGGATGGAGCCACCACTCGTCGGTGCTCCGGTGCTAGCTCCGTCCGCATCAAGGATAGGCTGCAGAAAACCTGCGGGAGGTCCGAGACAGCATCCACGACGCTGGGGCAGTCGTCGGTCAGCTCCGAGTGGGTGGTCCACCACCTGCCGACGCGCTGGTGTCTCCGGGGTCCGCATCCGGGACCATGTCGTTGCGCTCTCCTGTACCGCTGCTCTCCTTGCCGTCGCTCGTGACAGGTGGAAGCCACACACACCAACAATGTGGACTTTGATGCCATCTCTATCCATGTTGGCAAGTACACCACGGCGAAGACTTTGGTGAGAGGTGGCACAGCATGATTGGAAGCTCCACCAGATGGACGTGAACGATGTCTTCTTCCGAGGCACTCTCGAGGAAGTGATCTATCTCGTCCGGCGTCCAAGGTTCGAGGACGACACAAACAGGGTCCAACGTCTCTGGAAGACCTTGTATGGCCTGAAGCAATCTCCACATTATTAGAACCTCGAGAACTTTGCTACCTTGGAACGAGGAGGGCATCACCGCACCACGGTTGACGGAGCTCTGTTCGTTAGTGTTTGCTTTGCACCCTTTGTCGATGTCCTGGTCTATGTAGACGACCTCTTGATCGCATCCCTTAAGTTTCAGGTTGTCCAAGCCGGAGACACACTTGTCTGTTGTAACTTAACTTCTAGGCTTCAAAGCATAAAATTGCCGTCTCTCCACCGTTTAGAGCACCGTCTCTCACGTTGTTTTCTATGCAACGTGCCCTCTTACAGAGAATATTGCTTTGGGGTTCCTCCAATTCCCTCACCCCACTTCCACCTCAATTGAGGTAAGACGTGCCTTCTTACCTGTCTACATGTATCCGTCATTCCATGCACCCCCCCCCCCCCCCCCCCCCCCCTTCACCCTTCATCATGGGATACTTCCCTGTGCCCACCCCCCGCTCCTGAGCATGTGTCGCCAAAGACACCAACTCATGCTTGTCAGTCTTGCTGGAGACATGGTCTAGATGTGAGGTTACCCTACTGCGCTTGGATTTTGACGATTGAGATGAACCATAAAATTTTCTATGAAAAAATGGCTTTCTAATTAATTGGGTACTACCTATAATTCCACGTAAGTGTAGGCGCGTATCCTTTGATTCGACGAGGAACTTGGGCCATTTTTGGATTTCGACAAAGTGTAGATCGATGAACCACTTGATTGTTCGACTTCTCACATTCCGGCCTTCAAATAGTCGAGCTAACAACTGTTTGACTTCTTGCATTCGGGCCTTCGAACAGTCGAGCTGTCGACTGTTTGACTCGCCACCGGCTTCCTTGGCCGGCTAGTCAACGACGAGAGTTGACCGTCACTGAATAAAAAGGAAAAAAGCAGCAAGTTGAACTGAACTCGACAAAAGATGTTCATGAACCCGGGAACCAAAAAGTGATCCACATACTTTTAAATTCGACGAGTGACTCGCACAAGTAATTTAGTGAAACAACAATTTCGACTAAAAAACCATTTTTGATGAATTTCACCCCATGTCACAACAATTAATATCGAAATCAAAGAGCAATAGGGTATGAGACAATATGGTCCCATGGCAGCCCCCCTCCAGGGCACACAAGCTTGTTGTTCCACCAGAGAGGAAAATGTGTTGTGTCATATTGAAAGGACATGATTTGTGGTAGAACATCGTGTCGTCTTCCGCAGAAGACGACATAACGGACATAATCTAGGGCTCTTCATAACAGAAGGCTCCAAAGAAGAAGGCCGTCTTATTGACAAGCCAGTGGCAAACGGGGGGGCTTGCATTGGCTCGTCAACACAGAGGCTACTACGCACAAGAATGTACACTGGCAAATAGAGCCAGAACATAAGTCAAGTTTTCAAGACCTCACGACCAAAGAATATCGTCGCCAATATCTGCGCTGCTGCATCTTTGGAATAGGACGATGGCCACGCACAGAAACGTGAACGCCACAAACTCCAGCATCATGGCTCCGAACTGGATGAGCGCGCCATGGTACAGGATGGCGGGGATGGCGACGCTGCCCACCGCAGAGAATCCTGTGAGGAACTTGCCCGCGTCCTCCCACCTGCGGCCACACCCACAACATCCGATTCGGTGTACACGCGCATGCGAGGGCGCTCACAAGCCATCAAACCGCCATGGATGCGTACGTGGAAGACGCAGCTCCACATGTGCCAAGACTGTTCGCACGGAAAGTCCGTATCATGTGACGCATACGATGCGAGAAACACGATGCTTGGCAGGGTGCTGGATATGTGCTTACTGTTGCTCTTCGACTACATGATCCGGCAGTTTTTCCTGCTGGGAGGGAGAGGGGGGGGGGGGGGGGGG
>SZWC01006078.1:19338-46748 GCA_023375785.1 Penium margaritaceum | reverse complement strand
ATCAGTGTTGGCCGTCCTGATTTTGCGGGACGACATCGTGAGCCGAACATCCGATGGGTCAGCGCGATTCGGATAGTCGTTTTTACGTTAGAATCCACGGCAAAATTCTTCTCTTGCACAGGTGCTCGTAGACCGTAGATTAGGTTCAGTTTTTATTAAAATACAAAATCACAGGAAATTTCTAGAATACGTCTTGATTCTGGGCATTCGTTGTGATTGTTCACTTTGATTCACGGAATGATTCTCCAACATTTGTGGAGGCAGGCCACGTAGGCATTTTGGGGTTTCGACGGCTAGTTAATCGGCGGTTAATCACTAGATAATCACCGCCGAATGTCGCCGTGAAATGGCGGATTCGCGCACTTGGGCGAGAACTCACAGTATCGATCGCAACTACTCGTCACTTCGCAACCCGCCAAGTGTTGTCCGAATCACTAGCAGTAACAGGGCGTCGGTTCAGGCCCCATATCAACAAGCGAAATCTTGAAACTGACATGTCCAGCAAAGATAACTAGGTATTCAACCTCGCGGAGCATGGCGAGGAGGGTCATCGCGACCCTTGCTTCCTCGCAAGATCGCAATTGAGCAATGGCAGGTTTTTATTCCGTGGAAACCCCCTCCTACCAATTCGGGCTTTGTTGGTTTTGCACCCGACGAGGTGTTACGTACCAGACGTACACAAGTCCCTTATCTTTCCAAGTGGGAATTTCTGTTATTACACAAACAGCCCATCGCGTTGCAAGACCACAAGATTCACTCCGACAATCGAGGGCAAAACGGCCAACTGCCCCGCCCTCAGTGAACCTTCCCGAGCCTTCCGACAGCTTCGACCACTCCCACGAAACCTACGACGGAAGTATCACGACCTTTTAGTCGACTTCACGACACACCAAGACGAATCTGGGTTTATAAAGATGCATCTTGCATCTTCACCGTTGATTCTCGAAGAACCCCGATTTCTCGACGGGCCTTCTCATATCCGACCACTCACGACGAGACTCAGTACGCGTCGCTCAACAACCGACCCAACCACCCAGACTATGCCTCATTCGTAACTCGACACTTGTATATATATGTTCAGTCATTTCGACACTTGTCATTGAAGTACACTTACGGCTAATTATAAATTGCTCAAGTGTCCCAAACTGTAACGGATTCGACGGAATCCTTGGCCGACTAGGCCAAAAACGCGGTGCTTGAGGGTCTCCGACCCTCAAACCATCCCGTCTCACTGCCCACAGTCCCAGGTGACCCCGCTCGAGCCACATGGCTCCTTCGACCGGTCGGCGTGGCACTGCCACGCTACACAAGCTCTAAATCGTGTTTTGCCTCACAACTTCTACCTGTTCACCATCTACGCCCCGCTCAACATAACACGAAGCCCACGCAAAGGACGGATGGAACTAGATACCCACCATGTCCAAAATTTAAGTTGGAATACCCACACCTTCTAGATTAGGAATGACATGCCTTGTACGGACCAAGTTGAAGCTGCTATACCCACAAGTCGGAAAAAGGGAACGACGTATCCACAAAAAAAGCTATGGTATTGCTATATGAAATGTAGCTCCAGAATGTTGGCGTCATCATGCTCCTCGAACAACGACAAATCCCTATTTTGAGGTGTTTGTGATTGTTCAAGGGAGGGATTTGCGTGGGGTTTCCGTGGGGGGTCCGAGAAACCCCATTAGTTGAGAGGGAATCTGCTAGACCCCGCTACCCCGAGGTCCAGCACATGCAAGCGCAAAACGTAAAACTATCAACCCCGAATGTAAAGAGGAGATGGCTTTGAAAGTATTTCGTTTTGTAACCAGGGATGGGTTGTGTGCCATGAAAAAAGGGTCTAAATTTTGAAATGGGGGTTTTTGCTCGATCGCTATAGAGCGATGACCATTTTGTTTTTCTTTTCATGTACAAATCCCTTATTATGATGCAGGGTTTTCTGTTTTACGCGGGCCCTGCCCGTGCAAAACATACAAAACCCTAAATCATAATAGGGGGTTTGCGCATTGAAAAAAGGGTCATCGATCAATCGCGATCTCACGAGGAAGTGACGGTCGCATGACCCTCGTCGCCATGCTCGATCAACGAAGCATGTCGCGGATTGAGCATGGCAAGCGAGGGTCGGATACCTCGTTCTTTTTTAAGGATGGGTGTGCCAACTTAATAGTGAGCACGGTGCGGGTATCCAAGCTATTTGGCCCCCACGCAAAACATAGAACCCCATATCTGAACGGGGTGTTTGCACGTCAAAGAAAGAAAACAAAGGGTCATTGCTTGATCGCGCGAAAACGTCCATTTCAGATTTGCGGTTCTTTTTTTCAAAAAAAAAAACCCTGGTTTGTAGGAAAATTATTTCAAACTCAACTCCGATCTACATTTGGGGCTGAGAGTCTTATTTTCTACGTGGGCACCTGCTCGGCCCCGCACCAGCGGGGCCCACCACATCCCCTTACAGTGCATGGGGTGCCTTGGACCCCCAACCCAAACCCCACGCAAACCCCTTTCTTGAACAATCACAAACACCTCAAATGAGGGGTTTTTTATTGTTAGAGGAGCCTAATGGTGTCACCACTCCAAAGCCACATTTCATGTAGCAACGACATGGCGTTCGCATGCTTCTTTTTAACGTCATTACCTATCTTCGACCTCTGGATACATCAGCTTAGAAGTTAAAAATGCTATATATGGTGTTGTTAGAACCCGTTACCAGATACAGTACTGTCAGTCATATTGGTTCATTTTAAATCTCAATGTAAGTGACTCCCATATTCACCCACAATTGACCCATTCTGAATTAATCAAGGGTTGTCCAACTACCTGGATTGGGAAGTGTCAAACATTCACACAACCCACTTATTTTGCTCAACGGGATACGAGGACACGAAACTACTCTTTAAACCTCAAAGTTATACACTTTGAGTCCAAAATCCAATAGTTTTGGAGGCTCTTTCGTGGTTTGTCCTCCATCCACTCTAGCCATTAACGTGATCTACCAGCCTCCTCCCGTGTGCGTGCATGAAGAAGATCTTGGAAGGCAAGATAACATTGAGATTTTGTTCTTCACTACAAAGGTCAGAGGGGAACTCACTGTCAGCTTGGACTTTCTGAAATAATTCACCCAAATCCGGCACAGGTCTTTAACAAACTCATGGAAAAATTGAAATAATTAGTTTGAATGAATACGGGTGACAGTACGGTATAACAGGTCTAATGGGAATTCCGTGGATACATGGTCACAGCCCTAAAAATACTTGCGCATCTTCATTTCCAAGATAATAAGTGCGGCATCCTCCATCTTCCAAATTTATCTACCAAATGTCACACGTCTCCGTTTAAGTCTCAAGACTCACGGCGGTGTATATGGGTGTGCTCAGTAGAACTTTGTTTGTACCAAGCGGAATGTGATGGTTCACAAGGATGAGGTGCAAAGCAGAGGACACATTGAATAATGGAGACAGTTGGAAAAAATTTAATTAGCAATAATTCCAATTCAATGACAACGTGTTGAGCAAATTTTGATGCGTGCGAGTTTGGCAGTTTTGCTACCCAGTCGGTGCCCTATTGCTAGCATGAAGTACGGGGGATTTGTTCATGCATTTCATTTGTCAGCTCTGTTTCCCCGTCAGTTTGATGATGGAACATCGTTGATAGCTATATCCGACGGCCAAAACGTATCATTAGTTCGTTCTAAAAACTTTTAGTAAAGCGGCCATCTCGATTGCTAACGATGGTCTGTGGTACGCCATGTAACGGTATGAAATGATTTAGAAACAGTGTGTTAATCCGTGTACATATCCTGCTTTTGTGTGGATGTGAGTGCGCAGGGCATGCCGACCATGAGACTGGAGACGACGCATGATGAGCTCGTGCTTCACACGCATCAGGCGCAGCACCCTCCATATGATGCCGCTCATGACTCACGTGCCTCGGCTCCAGCTCAGTCGCATGCCCATGCTCCACTTGTTCACATGCACACTAGGTGTTACCAAACCTAGATTAGACTTTGACTCTGTAGGGATATACTTTATGGTTTTGCAAAGAGACCTGGACTAGTCCTTTAAACTTGCATGACATAGGCTAGGAAGGCCCGTTTGGGCACTCGACCGAGAATTCGGTCTAGGGGCGAGATTCGCCCTCGACTAGCGAGAGCGAGCTCGCTCGGCCGGCAGGCCTCGCTGCCCGGCCGAGCGAAGCACGTAATTCGTGCTTCGCTCCCTGTCCCTCGTTTCTGTCGACCTCCGACACATGGTGTCGAAGTCTTCTTTGGTTTAGCCATGACGTTTTAGTTTTATTCTTCCTCCACACTTCATCGTTTTTAGTGATTCAACTTGCATTGTGAAGCTCTCTTAATTCTCACATTGGTGGCGTCCCGCCATGGTGAGTGTGGTCATTGTTACAAAAGGTACAACATTTAGAAAATCAATCCACTACCTAGAGGATGGCATCATCGCCCTCCAAAGTGATAGGTAGTCGTGTCATGAAGCCCATGCTGATATCAACCCACATCTTTGTCGAAACAGAAAGAGGTTGGATTAGTCATGGTGGTCTCATGCGACGAGAGTTTTGGCGTTGACAGGTGTCGCGTGGTTTTCCAAATGCGGCAATGCCGGTGTACATCCTGTCCCACCACCAATAGTTTGTGGGATTTTCTAACATCTTGTCCTCGGCAAAGTGTCAAACTGGACCTGTGTCAGGAAATTCCTCCAATAGCTTACTTTGATTCGTTTTTCCAGGTCGGTACTCAACGTCATGATCAAATAAAGATTCGATGATCTCCATTCATCAAATTTGTTCACGACTCAGATTTGGCTAAGATATTTGAGCACGTGGTGGTCGGTGCGAACGATGCATCATCGGAATTCCAAGTAAATCTGTGATGTCTTGAATGCGTGTACTGTTGTGGCTATCTCTTTTTGGTGTACTGCGTAGTTCAGCTCCGGCCTGCATTTCTTTTGCGTCGTCTATGTTACCGGTTGCTCCCTATTCACATAATTTTGGAGTAGATCGGCTCCAATTGCTCAATCGGACGCATCGGTGGCTATGGCATAGCCCAACATAGGATCTTCCAATTGAATGGCTGGTCCCGAGGCCAGAATTTCTCAAATAGTTAAACGCTTTGTGCTTTTCTTCCCCCCAACTCCACTCGGTAGTTTTACGATTGAGATTGCAGAGAGGCGTTGACACCCGGGCGTAGTCCTTTACAATTAGATATTGGAACCTTGAAACACATGGGCATCCTGAATGTTGGTCAGCATCGTCCAATCGACAACCGCCTCCACTTTCTTTGGGTCCATGATGATCCGATTGGCCGATGATGTGAACAAAAAAACTAATTTAATGGTGACCAAAGTTACATTTCAAGAGTTTCCAAGGAATATCAATTGTGCTCCTCAGAGGTGTGGTTGTACAACATGATGTCATCGAGATATACGACAATGAATTCCTCAGGGTACGGACAAAACAGTTGTCCATCACTGCCATGAATGTTGTGGTGGCATTTGTGAGTCCAGAAGGCATAATCGTGAACTCGTAGTGCACGTATCTAGTACGGAACATTGTCTTCTTGGTGTCCTTGTCAGATATGCAGATCCGATGATGGTCGCTACGTACATTGATTTTGGTGAAATTTTGTGTCCTTTAGAGATGGTAAAATAACCTTTTTTTTTCCGCTGGAGAGGGTAGTGGTTCTACATGGCGATGACGTTCAACATCCAGTGATCCATCCGCATCCGTATTTCAACGGTTTTCATTTTGGCAAGAAGCAAAGGTGTCGTGTAGGGTGACGCGATGGCATGATGAACACTCGAGCAAGCATCTCGTCCAACTGTTTTAATAGTTCGGTCAGCTCATGGCCGTTCATCTGATCAGGCCTCTCTACCGTCGGTCTCGTGCACGGCTTCAAGTCTACATGGTCATCGACACCTCATTATAGAGGCAAATCTCAGAGCAGTTCGTTGGGTAAATCTCCTTCAAACGTTTGGACAAGTAATGCAAACTCCTGTGCAGCGGATGCAAACTTGAGACCAAATCAGTCGCATCTGCTGCTGTATTCTATTTTGCTACCCTTGTTTCCACATCAATCAACCACGCTTGTGCTCCTCGTGGTAGATATTTCTTAATCACGTCCAAATATACCAACAGGCATTTGGCAATCGCAACAACTTCCTCCACTACTTCCAACTTTTGTTGCTTTCCAGAATTGTGGCTATGTCATTTTTCACTCCATCACTAGCAGTTGTAATTTTTTACCATTAATGCTAGCGTAGATTGCTCCCCTACTCGAGCCTACCCATGCATTGTGTCAGTACAGGAAATCTCACCCGAGGATGATTCTACGGTCGTTCATCGGGCAGGCTTTTCAGAACACTATATCATGAAGATCTACAATTTGCAAAAGGAAAGGTTTGCCAAGTTGACGGATCCAAAGTTTTCTGTTTACGAGTTTTCCTTCAAACAACCCCGGTTCATTCTACAAATCCAACTTCTTCACCATGTTGTTGTTTATTTGGCTACAAGAAGCTCCCCCATCAAGTAGTTCCAGGATTTTCCTATATCATTTACTACTATTTGGTTGTGCCTATTGCAGTATTGCTAGTTGGTGGACCTCACACTCTTTGTCAAGCTTTGTGATCTCACAAATGCTTGTACGTGGAAAGTTGAGTTGCTCGGATGGATGACCAGTCAGTGTAGATGTTTTCGATTAGATATGAGTTCAACCGTCCTATTGTGTCTTTTGCCGTATCTCGACTCCTCATTTCTTCTCTATAAATTTCTCCCCTTTCTGCCTATTACGCATTTTCTCAAAGCTATGTAAGATGTCCGTTGGCTTTCGACAAGTATATTACAACCAGTGATTGCAGTGATCGACGGCGTCAACATCCATCAAATACGAGGTTTCCATCGACTGCAACTTCCCTATGCCACGATATGAATTGTGGCCTTGGGGTTGCTATATCTGATATTCTTGCATCCGAGCGTTACGATCTGTGCCGTCGATGCGACTGGCTCCTGCGGTCATTCACAGATGGTCATCATGGATGCCAAATATGATAATCGCTCACCAAATTCCACGCTTGAGGCTATTGGTGTAATAGAAACATATTTCCTTGGGGACAAGGTCACTGTCGGTGATGATTCCATGAAAACACTGAGTGTAGTCTGCCATGCTGGGCTGCTGACATAGGCATTGAATCTCTGCCATGAGTCAGACGTCCCGTTCATCTTTCTTAAAGTATACAGGTATGGCTCACATGAATGACACACAATTCTTTGTTGGATTCAGATTCGTCACATGTCAGATTAATCTAAATAAGGGGCAAAGCGCATGTGATTGACGATGTGAGAGCGGTCGTGTGAGCCATTGATCTAGCGGTATCGCTCGCCTACTACGGTTGGATGGTCTTTGGAACATACAATAAAATCACGTCGTGCCATGAAAATTTGAGGCTATGATGTCAATTTTTTTCCTATTATTGTTGACCCCATCAATGGTGAAGCACACCTCCACAATCGTGAGCCACATCTTGACCGTTCGTCCTTTGGAGTTGACGCGACTGAACGACTCCGGGAGTGCCGGTCGAATTTTAGGTTCACTCGAGAGCTGAAGACTTTTCTTAGTGAAAACATTTTCGCACATGCACGTGTTTTAGAGCTCCTCCATTGCCACAATGAGTTGTTTAAGCATGTGGGTTTCAAGGCTCTTAAGCCTTGATATCTTCAGGTGCAAATCTTCATTGATGAATGTCTACCGTCTGTTGCCACCGGCCGTGCCAGGTGTCGTCCTAGAAGGCAATGGAAAGGGCAAATGACTCAGTCACTCGGTCCATCACTCAGTTGGCCATCAAGGTCTTTGATAATCTGCCATTAACATTCGAATTCACTATTGCTTGGTTTTCCTAGAGAGTGTCATTGATCATGTGCTGGTAATCCTCCACAACCAAAGTTTTCGTCAGGTGTGCTGTTACGTTCACCATCATTGTTACAAGATCCGCAAGCTTCCAAATGGCGAAGATATTCCGGAGACGCATGCAAGATTGTTGTCTTGTAATTAATACGTTGCCTACTCCTCCAACACCACTGCACGCTGATACCACAAGTTACACTAAGTTGAACGTGGATAGTGTACATGGATGAGTCTTGGATCAGAAGATGCTTGGAAGAATTGGAACACTTGAATAATTTGTATTTAGCACTAATTTTGCTTTTATTACAAGTGTCAACCATGTCCAGCACATACACATAATGGCAAGAACACACAATGAGGCACATGTTGGGTCTTGGATGCTCGATTTGAGTGAAGCGTGTGGTGTCATGTCGTGAGTGGTTGCTTCGAGAATATTGAGGCACAATTGTATAAGAATATCTATTCAGTCAAGGATTTAACTGAATAGTAATAAAACATCGACATGGCTCATGATACTTTTGTCGATCATTTTGGAAACTTATCCAAAGTGTCAAAACTTGTAGAAGCGGAACACCGGAGGTCGGGACAGGTGGTCAAAACTCCCTCGGCCGTACAAGGTAAAAACCTCGAGGTCAACGTGCGGTAGGACATGAATTTGGGGATCAAACTGCCCACTCACGGAGTTGAGGGACTCATGTACATTGGAGATGTAGCAAGTTTCATGCCAAGATTAACATAGATTCTAAACAGGTTGAAGATGCGAGTGAAACAAGATATGAGGAACCCAGATATTAGGGTAATTTGGATCTGATTATAAGTTTACTTTGCTGATAAAGTTGTCATAGTTGTCAAATTTCTTTAGCGCATACGTAATTGATGGAAATAAGAATGAGGCATACTTGGGGCTTGGACGCTCGAGTCAAACAAAGCTTGCGATGCCAAGTTAAGAAAGGCTGCTTTGGGGAACCCCGCCAAGAAGTCAAAGGTTTTCAACAATATGGAGGTGCATCATTCTAAGGTCTATTGCAGATGAGAAGTCGTCCAAATAGTGAAAAAAAATGGATACATTTTCTTATAGTTTTGTCAACAGTTCTTGAGAGTGACGTAGCATGTGAAAAACTTACAAAATGTGCATCAACGCTTAGCACAGGTGGCCAAAATGCTCGCGCTCGAGTAGTGGAAACCTTGGAGGTTGATGGTTGATGTGCGATGAATGTAAGGACACGGATATCCATACACATAGTTTTGGAACTCATGTATGTTGGGGAAAAACACCTCTCTTTTAGCCACAATGATCGAGGGTGGTGCAAGACGTTGCCGACTAAAGAATGCATCTATGTAGGGATTGACATGCTATAGGCTATCATCAGGCCTCCAACTATTGTGCGATGTGATGTGGTGCGTCACCTGTCAAAATGGTTAGTTGGTTTTCCTTGTTGGCAGTGTCTAAGAACAACTTGTATTGTGTACTTTGTGGCCTCATTTACTCGCATAGGTGGTGGCGGACACATATATCTTCCGACAAAGTACTTCCTCTGGTCGTGATAGAGTTTGAGTGTATTGACATGGGACATGGGGTGGATAGCAATGTTGGTGTGGATTAAAAGCTTTGCAACTATTGGTGTCGATATTTCTTCCATCGCAAATGAATCCAACCACATAAGTTTGATCTCCGCACAATGATGTTATTACAATCTAAAGTCTCGTCGAGTCAAGTAGGATGTAGCTACAAATATGGACATTTGTGCCCATCCGATGCTCGTCAATTGCTCGTTTTATTCTTCACAAGCCTCTAGCAAGTCATGCCATAGGCAACTTGGAAATGTTACCGCTGGTTTTCAATCGATCATATCTTTCTTTAGTTTTGCAAATCCCCGGATTAAAAGAATTCTTGCAATGATGTCATAATGAATTTTGACCATCGCTGTAGTGATTATGGATTTTTTTGCAAGCTTGGTAGTGAAATGTTTGACCACCTAGAGTATTCCATGTGGCTCGCGTAGCGTTTAAAGGAGTGAGTCCGTTTTCCCATCAATATGTGGATGAAAGGCCGTCAGTAGTCAGATCAGAATACCATAGCGAGCCCTGGAATCCCACCAGAATTTTATACGGGAACAAAAAGTAGTTGGATAACTCTCTTAAAAAACAGCTGCATTTCTCCAGGACCAATGATCATTTTCATCATTGGGATGAATTGTGACATCTTGAAGAGCCTACCCACCACCACAATGATAAAATCAAACTCCTCTGGAGAGATGGGAACTTACGTAAAATCCATAGAGATGTCCGACCATGGTTCTTTATACCCGCAATGAATGGTGCTAGTCCGAGGGTTTGGTTCGTCTGAGCATTTGGCGTTGGCACATGTTGCGCATCTTACAATAGTTTTGTGATGCCAATTTGTATCTTGTCCAACCATAGTTACTTTGTGAGTTTTTTCAATCCTTTGCCTTAATAAATTTTCCACCTGAACCAGTGTTCAGAAAATAGCATGCGACACAGCTTGTCACCGGGTGGTGCGACGACCTCACAAGTGTCACCTCCAATATGTTTCATTGAACCAGAATGCATCATTGTAATACCCTTCAAACTCATCATAGTTCGTTGCAAATTATTTGTCAAGATGCGGTTCAGGTTTTCATGATTGGATCATTGACTTTGAACATCCATTGAATTTGTTTTTCAAGGTCACTATTCAATGTTTTAGTCGAAGTTGGACTCAAAGTGCTCTATCCATCGAGTTTTTCTACTAATCACATGTAGCTTGGTCTTGACATATTTTCATATGCGATGATCGATACAGATGACGCATTGCAGGAATTTTAGAAACATCTGCCATGTCTCCATTTGGCGTACAACACATAACACATCGTCCTGGCATCTTCCTTCTCTACCGCATAGTTGAGCTTCAATCCGCACAACGTTGTAATCATATTGACGGCCGGTTGTTCACTACCATTCTCTAGAAGGGGAATGGCTCTGCTTAAACGGATGTGACTGTGGCCATCATAGTTTCTACCGCTTGATCTCTCGATTACAAGGCTAATGCCGAGGTCGTACTGCTTTTTAAAGAGTTGAACGCTTAATGTTCACTTCCTCATCAGTTCCACTTGGTTTGTTTACAAGTGATATAAAAAATAAACACTGCATGATTACAGTAAGGTGTAATCCCATGCAAGTCAACAATGGTTGGTGTTGAATCCCAAAAATACATAAACGTCTAAGACATTAGTGGGCCTTGGCCGATCAACAGTTGCCTCCACTTTATTTGGGTACATTGTGATCTGTCCTCCACCAATGGCGTGGCATAAAAATGCGAGACAATGACGATCAAATTCACAGGTTAAGAATTTTATTTGTATAATTCCACTCTCAGAAAATTCTTGGGAAGTTTTCATACATGTCCACTTTGCTCCTTTGACGTGTGAATGTACACCAGGGAGTCATCGATGTGTACAACAACAAAGACATTAAGCTTCGACCGAAACATTGTGTTCATGACTACCATGAATACTGGGAAGTTTGGATCCAAATAGCATGGCCGTGAATTCAGCTTGCCCATTATGTGTGCAACATACCATCTTCTTGATTCCCTAATCAAATACGTACAAGGGATGATAGAATTATTGTAGGTTGGGGTTTTCTGCCTGGACCATTTTAAAGGTAGCAGCTTCCGGGAGGGAGCCTGGTGGGAGGGATTTTCTGCCCGGACCATCTTAAAAACCAAAAAAAAATGGTGAAAATTATCGTTCCTTGGATTCAATAAAAAAAAATTCTAGTCAGCAAAGAGGATAAAGGTTCCTAGTTGAAACATCTTGTAATGTCATAAAGACCATGGATATTTTCATGTCATGGGTATCATCTTTCCATCCAAGTGCCGGAGTTGTGTATGGTGATGTGGATGGCCTGACAAGCCCCTGGCTGAGCAACTTGCTCACATGCTTTTGCATGTATGTTAATGTGTTGTTACTCATCCCGTTGGTCCCTTTGAGATTCAATGAGAGAATTGGATGCACACTTACGTGAAAATCAGCGATACATCGTGGAGATAACTCTCCGGGCAATTGTTCAGGAAAACCCCGTTGAAGTGCTTCATGATGGGTGTACATTCCTCCAAGAAGACTGCAAACCTCACAAGTGTCAAGGCCAATCAGGCTGTTGTTACAATTGTCTTGGAAGTATGGTTAATCCAGCCCATTTTATACACAACACAATCAGTGTTCGAGACATGTGCATTTTGGTAGTTTTCTTGTAATTGTGTTGGGACGTAGTCATCTTATTTTCACATGAAGAAATGTGTAGGATTACCTTTGCCATGAAACCTGGATGAAAAAAGGTTAACTACAAAGAAAAACCATATGACATAAAGTATGATTCCCTCAGCAGATGTATTACCATCCACATAGTTTATGTATGTTTATTTGTACATGCCGTGAGCGGACCTGTGTAATCTGAATCTAATATTGAAAGAATCGTTGCTATCGATAATGATTTTGCCATGTGTTATGAACATTATTTTTTAATCCCTCACTACCGGAGTTGGGCCCCTCCCCTCCACCCTCCCAAAGCTAAAGGTGTACGGGGTCTTTGTAGTGGGGAATGTATCGTGATGAGCCTCGAATTTGTTCACTAGTGTACTGTACACTAGTGTATATATTGACATGTCCATTGGATACACTCAATCAATACATTTCTATTAGTGGGGAGGGTCCAGAGTTGGTCCTCGATCTCCCCCCCCCCCTATAGAGAGAGTGTATTGGTAGAGTGTAGCTAATCAGTGTATTTGTTTTGTGCAATAAACAACAAAGAAATTACACTTGTATATCTACGGCAAACAGTCCATGTACTTACTTGCATCACTGATCTTTAGCAATTGACGGTGCCGATGTAGCTCTCAAGTTCTCGTACGGAGAGAACATAGGACGAGACGGTCATCACTTAGCCGCGTGATATGTTCCGAACAATTCTTATCACTCTCTTGCTATCGGACGCCACCCCCCCCCTTGCAAGGTAACAAGTGTATGGGGGCGGTGTAGCGGGGCATGTGTCATGCTGAACATCGTATGTTTTCACAAGTATATTGTACACTAGTGCACATTTTCATACGTCCATCACATATCCTACTACTCTTGGATTTCAACGAATGGAAACTTGCGAAGTATAAAATCTATGAATTAGAAGAGATTTTTAAGGTTTGAATTAATTTGGTAGTCTTTAATGGTTGAATCTGCATCAAATGGTACCTTGATTTCAACGTTTTATATGGAGAGAAACACAATTGAAGTTTGAAATCCCTTAGCCTTTCACGTAATATTCAAGTTCAATTATTTATATGGTATGTAGAATTCATTGGACGAAATAATGTATCACATTCAATCAACTTATACAACAATTAATATCGAAATCCAAGAGCAGTAGGGTACACTAGTCCAATGCACTCTGACTATTTAGGGGGTGGGGGATCAGAGTCGATGCCAGATCTAACCCCCCTCCCAAAGGCTAGAGTGTACTGGAAGAGTGTAGCTGGTCAGTGTGTCTTTGTTCGTGAGAGGGACAAAAACATATTCACTTGTGTATCGTAGTCGATGGATTATTGACATACCGGCCCCGCCAATTGTTGGTAATCGACGATCGGTGGTATCATGTACATTAGTGTTTTTTGTTTCCGTCAATCACGTAGACCGGATAAACTGACCAACTACACTTAGCCAATACACTCTACCATTTTTGGAGGGGGGAGGGGAGGGGTCATCTGGAGTCCAAGCCCCCCCTAGATAGGTCGAGTGTATTAGCATAGTGTATCTGATCAGTGCATAACTTTTGTGTGATCATGGGAAAACATCCAATAGTGTATTCGCATTCGATGGCATCCGTACACACGACAAAACGGTCACAACGTAGTCGGGATCTCACTCCTCCACCCCCCACCAATGACCAAATATATTAGGGTTGTGTATGGGGGCATGTATTGTGCTGACCATGTATTTCTTTCAGTAATGTATTGTACATTATTGTATCTTCTTACGTGTCTATCACGTATCTTTTCATACATGTACAATATTCAGTCGTCCAATACACTTTGATAAATTGGAGGGGCGGTTCGGTCTCCGGCTGACCCCCCCCCAGGTTGGAGTGTATCAGTGAAGTGTATCTGGTTTTTGTGTTAAAGCAAACAAAAAAACACTAATGTACTTGGAGATGATCGCTTGTACAAACTCGCTAACCATTGATGTACGGGTATTGGTGATCAAGATTTAACGGGTGGAGTTTGTAAATGGGAGCAATGAACGATCTTGAGATACTGGTTGCCGGTTGTTGACAATCGACCGTTTCGACAACAAGCAGTTTCGAGAGATTTTTGTGATAGTGAAGCGAGACAACTTCACATTGGTCACCACATTGCCCCCCTCTCCAAAGCCATAAACACGACCTGTATTGTACAACATCCAATATTAAACATTATTGTAGTTTTTTGAATGGTTTGAATGTGGGGTCCAAAAGCCCCCCTCCCCCCCCACGATAGAAGGGAACATGCTGGGCCCCGCCGACGTGAGGCCCAGCAGGAGTCCGGGCAAGCAAAGAGTCAAACCCACACCCCCCGGATGTAACTTGGGGAGGGTTCTGGTTCTTTCATTTTTTGGGTCCAGAAATAGACACTGTTATTCCTTGCAGTTCTCATGCATCTCATGTATAGGTACAAATGTACGTTTTTTACTACAAACTGTACGTGGAGTTGTATAAAGCACTTAACCATGGATTTTATTATGTGTTCTTTTTTGGGGGGAAAAACCTTCTATAAAGTTTTATGTGTTCAAGCATTCAAATACATTTGTATGTCTGTGAACAGACGTTGTAAACTGAGTTGTGTTACATTTTCCACAAAAGGTACCATGAAACTTCTAAAGGCATGCATTTAATGCGTACTTTATCACAAGTGTATTTTTTAGGGGTGATTAACCATGAATGTTGCCTTGCTAACCTCTAATAGTTCTGCGTGGATTAGTATCGCTTGAACTTTGCGTCACAAGTAGTACTTAGCCACGTTTAGTGATGTTGGCGTCATGCGTCGTATTCCAGTTGGTGCAATTTCTCATACCAGTTCGACTTGTACTACTTCGCGTAACGTTCACTCCATCAAGGGGGGGAGGTATTGCAATCTATCATTCATGCTGACATGGATTGCGCCGTTGCTTCACTCCATTTGCAGGTTGTTCCTCTAAGAAAAGGATCTCACCCGGAATGTTTTGGCCACTCAGTGGACAAGTTCTTTAAACCATTACAACCAGTAGTTCCTTCTTTTGTAATGGGAGTGGTCCGTAAAGTTGACATACCTACATTCATCCACCATTTTTTCCCGTTTAAAAAACCTTGGTTCAGTTTCCAGTCCAGCTTTTGAACCATCTCAATTCTTACAATATTTAGGAGAGTTACGTCATCCAATAGTGTATGTACCATTTTTTAGCATTTAGGATCCCTCGGGTGTCCTCAAGTGGTATCACCGGCTGGCCATCCTTGTATCGCTCATTGAACTTTGTAATGTCAGGAACCCTCGTCTGTGACATCCAGAGCCGTTTACATGGACGGGTCGCCAACACACATTTTCCACCATTTTCGTCACAGTCTACTCCTGTCCTTTTTTGTTTCCGGAGTCCTCATATTCCTTGTGTGACTTACCCCGTTCTAGGGTCTATTGCTGCTTCTTTAGATGGTTGCACGATGTACACCTTGGTTTCTTACGAGTTTAGCACAACTACTTCTATCTCTAATTTTCACCGTTGATCTCCATGGAGTTGGAAGTCTCTGTCGTCTTGGACTCCCCTCATGCACGATGGGAATTGTGGATTTGGCTTTTGTGACTTGTTAGAAAAATACATCTGAGCATTGTAGTTGGCACTATCGACCAGGCCAGCTATGGGGACCATGCCTGGAAGTCATATTGGATGACATGCCAAAGATTATGACTTCTCACTGGAAATTGTGCTTGACATCACCGTTCTTATAAAACCATAGTTCTTGTAGGATGATATCATGCCCGAAATAAAAAGAATGCACAATCAAACACACTATGCTACTAACGTAGGCATTCAATTCGGTGTTATGCCTAAAACTGCTTGTTCATCTTCCAAATGCATAAGAGAAGCGTACGTGCAAGTTTCTTACAACTTTACATTGGGATCAATGAGTCTTGCCACGTCGGATTGATCCACATAGAGGCCAAAAACACACAAGGTCAATGATGTGAGAGCGATGGCAATGTCAATGATTGCGCTTTAGCAACGTCCTACTACCGTTGGATGCCATTTAGATTGGACCACTGTCTCAACGTTGTGTTACACAAAGGCAAGGCTGGGAGGTCAATATTTTTTGGTTCATTGTTGAATCTAGCAGCAGTGAAGTACCCTTCCAATGCCTCAGCCACGTCCAAACCATTGACCCAAATCTGTAGCATCAAGCCGCACTCGTACTATATAGCAAGGTTGGAATTCACTTACTTGTTCTTCTTGGTGAGCCTTGCTTGTCGTGCACCCACATTTTATAGCTCCCCCATTGCCGCAGTGAGTTGTTGGAGTAAATGGTTGTTTGAACAAGAACCATTGAGGTTTGACAGCTTCCAGTATAAATGGCTTCCGGCTGGTTCCTCATCCCACCATGCCTGGTGTCACCTTCAAGGACAAAGGCGGAGTTGAGGGGACCGCTGAGCCTGAGGGGATCTTCACCAGGTTGGCCATTGGAGCACCCAGATTTGTGCCGTTTTCCACAAAGCCTACCCATGTTCTTGCATGTGTCCGTTTGGAGAGTGTCATTAACACCTTGCTAATGTCCCCCCCATCACCAACGTATTTGCCAAGTCACTATTGCTCATTTTCAAGTGCGCTATCTCTTTCCACCGTTTCCGTGAGCTCAGCAAAATCCTGGACGATAGTTTGTTATGCCGACGACGTAACGGACCTAGATGATGAAAATGCACAAGTCGCACAGTTGAACACTAGTTAGGAAAATGAGACCATTGAGTAGTTTCTAACAAGCATCACGTGTACTTTGATTATAATGGGCAAAGTTGTTGAGCACATATACTCAAATGCAAGAAAAAAAACAGGTATGCTTGAAGTCTTTGTTTGCTTGCGTCGGGCGATGCATGTAACCCCACGTCTTAAGTGTTTGCTTCAATAAAATCTACTAATTTGGAGATTTCTGGAAAATGGAGGCGATTATCCATAAAATCTTTGTGGAGTAGTTATATTGGAGTTTCCTTGTATTTCGATTCATTTTGTTTTGCACCGTTGAGAAGCCATCCAAATAGCGTCAAAGCATTCATATAGTCTGCTAAACAAGTGTCGACCTTGCTGAAAAATGGTCAACGCTGTAAGAATCGTCTTGGACATTGGAGACGGTACACGTTGCTTGGTTTTTCAGATGAAAAGCCTTGGAAGCACAAAGTGTAGAAACAGAAACAGTTTACAACCGAGCCAGGAACACAAAAGGTAAACACTATCATGATGCTTGCCCTTGGTACAGGCAATGCTTGTGAAATAAGGAAGAGGATTGGATGTGGGAGGGAACGCATGGAGTGAGATGAATTATGCGTCATGGTTGTGGGTCCATACGTCTTAACAAGAAATTTCAGGAACACAAAGCAAGAGGGATAAGGTAGTAAGTTGTCCACGTGGACGAGCAAGCCACAAGTTGCCAACGACCTTCGTGTTTGCTTTCTCTAGGGCTCAAGCCACACAACCCATCGGGTTAACGATTCCGTTACTGCTCTGGTTGTCGTAATGTTGAATGATGCAACAGATGGACACCCACATTTGCCGGAGCAATCGACACAACTACATTCTCACATGTGCCTATGCCAAGTGGCACATACTTTGCCTCTCTCAAGATTCATTACTATGGCTAAATTAATGTTTCTGTTGCGTGAAACGTATTGTGCATCAGAATGGCACTACGCCAAAATGGTGTGCCAAGTGAAGCTGATAGGACCCAGTGCTCTCGCCCCCAGTCACTATCCTCTTCATACGATCTGCAAACCCTGGAAGATGGAGGCGTGCCGAGGAATCTTGAAAGTAATTTGCATAGACTTAAAGTCATAGGCCACATCCCCAGCACAAACAGGAACACCTCGTCCTTCTTCCCTTACACCACTGTGTGGAGCACCGCGCCGTGGTCAGAACGCGACTGACCTCGTCCAAAATGGACGAGTGTGCAAGGAGTAAGCTTCAGAAACGTGAAAAAGGAGAGTGAGCGACCTACGAGGTGGAACTCGCTAATCAAGTCCACCCGTCAGCCGGCGAGAGAGAGCTCGCCGACACTCGCAAAAAAAACCTCATGGACAAATCTGTCCCATGTCACAACCTACCCACAATCTGAGTTTTGGCCTATCTAGTGCCTGTCTAAACTAACACAATCTCACGAGTAAGACTAAAACATGTCATCAAGGTATTGCAGTTCACAGACAAGCAGGCACAACAGACGTGAGCTCTCCAAAAGGGAGTAGTGATGACGTAGGTGTATCCAGAGGCTACTTGCCAGCTGCCGGACTCGCGTCTGCTCCCCCAGTCTTCCGTGCCCTCCGCCTCATGAGGAGTCTGCAAGGCAATGGACGTGAGCCGAGAGGTCATAGTAAGCTGTATGTATAATATCACTCCCCCATGACCCCACGGCGAACAAGACCTGTGACGTAACAGAACTGATGCAAGTAACGGCACAAACGCAGTGCTGGTGAATGACAACAGACATAGCTCAAGAGCAGAGGTCAGTCCAAAGTACAGACAGGGTGCAATCCCACAGAACGTACAGCCGCAAGAAATTTCGTACGACTGATGGCCTTTGTCAAAAAATCAGCACGCTGCGAGTCGGTACCGACCCACACGACCTGAACCTCACCTCGATCCACCAGATCTCGGATGTAATGGTACTCGATGTTGATGTGTTTCGTGCGTGCATGAAACACACCGGAGTTCTCCGCGATGGCCTTTGCGCTTTTGTTGTCACATCGAAGCACAACCGGGGGCATGGACTGACGCAGTTCATGCAACAGACAAACTAACCACACACTCTCGGTTGCACCAGCGCCCAAAGCTACATACTCTGCTTCGGCGGTGCTGCGAGCGATGCAGCCCTGCTTGCCGCTGCGCCACGAAACAGCAGTTCCTCCAATGAGGAAGATGTAGCCAGTGCGACTCTTCCCGTCTGGGCTCCATGCCCAGTCAGTGTCGGTGTACCCGTCGAGAACCACAGAGGCCTGCCCACGGTAGTGAAGTCCGATTCGAGCGGTGGACACGACGTATCGAACGCACCGGAGGGCAGCCTCCAAAACCCGCGTGCGCGGTGCCTGTGAGAACTGCGCGAGCAGGTTGACAGTGAAGGCTATGTCCGGCCGTGTCGTCGTGGCCAGGTACATGAGCGAGCCAATGACTCGCAAGTACAGGGTCACGTCGACTAGCTCCCCCAGCTCTGTTGGATCAGTGACCTTCAGAGCATCCTGACCGTCAGGAGTAATCGGGGTCGACGCCATGCGTACGCCGCTAAGTAGCTCGGCGAAGCGCTCCCCCAGAGTAAGGGCGTACCGCTCCTGATGGACCAGGAGCGTCCGACGAGCGCGATCACGCACAATCTGCATGCCCAAAAACACTGTAGCCTCTCCTAGGTCTTTCATTTTGTATGTCGACTGCAGCACTCCCTTGGCTGCTTCGACAGCCTTCAGATCGGGTGAGGCAATCAGAAGGTCGTCAACGTAGACCAGGATGGCCGTGAGTGGCGTAGGAGTCTGGGAGACAAAGAGCGATGGGTCTGCCGCGCTCTGAGCATAGCCGGCTCGTAGGAGCGTGCCCGTGATCTCCTTGTTCCAGCACCGGGGCGACTGCTTCAGGCCGTACAGAGCCTTCCGTAGCCACCACACACGACCACTACCATCCTCGAAACCTGGGGGCTGAGCCATGTAGATCTCTTCGTCCAACTTCCCATGCAGAAATGCATTGTTGACGTCCATCTGGTGTAGTTCCCAGTCGTGCTGGGCCACCTGGGACAGCAGACCCAAGGCCGTGGTCGTGCGTCCAACTGGTGCGAAGGTCTCCGTGAAGTCGATCCCTTCCACTTGAGAGAATCCCTTCGCAGTTAGTCGCGCTTTGTAGCGGTCGACCGAGTTGTCCGGCTTCAGCTTTTTCCGTAAGACCCACTTGGCCTGAACGACCTTGCGTCTTGGCGGCAGATCTACAAGCTCGTACACCTCATGTTCAGCGATGGCCGCAAGCTCAGCCTCACAAGCTGTGCGCCAGAGTGCCGCATCGGGCCGAGCGAGAGCCTGATGCAACGTGCTGGGGTCTGGTGTCACTCCCACCACACTGGGATCAGAGGCGGCAGCGGCTCCACTGGGCGTGGCCAGGGCATAGGCCGCAGATGGAGGGCCAACAGTGACGGTGGACTCTGCGGAGTCGGCTGCAAGTCTTCGCTCGTGAGCAATGAGCGCGAGGCCTGTATCACAGCCAGGGTGAACTTCAGTGAGCCCCTGCGCGCTGAGACCTAGGACCCTCGTGCCGGGGTCCCCGTTGCGCACGCTACGAGTAGGAAGTGGGCAAAGGCGCCCACCCTCACCTCGTCTATACGGCTCTGGAGGCGATGCAACTGGGACAGGCGGTGGACACGCATCGGGCACCGACGTGACTGGCGATGTGTCAGGTGCCAAGGCGTCGACTGGGGACACAGAAGGGGGTGACAACACAGGCAATTCGACTGGACGTGCTGGTGACGCAAGTGGTGACGACACAGACGACACAGGGGCCTCTGCACGTGACATAGGTGTGGACAACACGGGCGGCGCTAGGGACTCAGCGGGTGACGTAGGCACCACGGAAGCAGGAGGGGCTGACGACATAGGTGCCATAGGCGGGAGAGGCGGCACAGGTGGTATGGACATCGCAGGCAACCCAGCTGGTGGGTGGGACGGACCAGTAGCGTCCAGGGTGGCCGGGGCCGCGGCATCGGTCAGCCCACCCTCCCCCGCGCGAGGGATCGCACCACACACAGGGGAATGCGACTGCGGAGTGCCACTAACCGGGAGGTCACGGAAGGAGAGACGCTCAAAGAAGAGCGCGTCTCGAGACTCAACAATGCGCCGCCGACTGGGGTCCCAGAAGCGCCAGGCCTTGGAGCGTAAGGCCACGCCCACGAACGCATTGATGCGACCGCAGGGGGAAAACTTGGTCCCTTGTTGCTCTGGTGTAAACCAGACACAGGCAAGAGATCCCCAAACACGCGCCAGCCGGAGGTCGGCACGGCGCCCATACCACAGTTGGTATGGGGTGTGTGTGTTGGGGAGGGGGCCATGAGGGATCCGATTCCAGACCCATGTCATGTATGCCATACCTTCGAAAGCGAATGCTTCCGGCATGCCGCTGTCCACTCGCATTGAGCGAACCGCATCTTCCATGGTGCGGTTCCAACGCTCAGACACGCCATTTTGTTGGGGCGTGGCGGAGGTGGAGAGGTTGTGAAACACTCCCACTTCGGCAAAATACCGGTGTAGGTCCCCCATGAATTCACCACCCCGATAAGAGCGAACGTTTTTGAGAGCGTGGCCAGACTGGCGTTCGGCCATAACGAGCCACGTGCGCACGACGAGCGCAGCATCGCTCTTCACGCGCAAACTTAAGATCCACCGCATGCGGGTGAAGTCGTCCGTAATTGTCGGGACGTATCGCCCTCTGTCATCCTGGAACTCCACAGGGAGGGGTCCCAGGAGATCAGAGTGAACCAACTCAAGGGGCTTTAGAGCCCTTGAGTCGGACAGAGGGTACGTGGCCCTGTGCATTTTACCTTGAGCACACTGCAAGCTTTCAGTTTTAGGCGGCACCTCGAAGGACGCCGCGTCAAGACCTAGCGCAGGTTGTGTGTGAATCAGACGATCAACAGCATCCAGATGGACATGACACAAGCGTCTGTGCAGTAGACGCTGGTGCTCAGGCGACAGAGTGCCCGTCACAAACACCCGTGCAGCGGAGGGTGTCATGACAGGGGTGGACATGGGGCAATCAGATACGTGGTACAAGTCTCCAACCGCCTTGCCACGAAGCACTACTTCAGCGGTTGCACAGACAAAGACAGTGGCATCCTCACCAGTGCATGCGACGCTGAGACCCATTTGCGTGCACGCACGTCCAGACAACAGGCTGAGTTCTAGATCAGGCACATACAGCACGTTGGAGATGTAGAACGGCCCTGACGGTCCATGGAATTGCACCACACCCTCACCTTGGACAGGCACCTCATGCCCAACAGCCGTCCGCACAGACCGCACAGAGCCAACAGGACCAAGCACAACAAAATCACGGCAGCGACATGTCATGTGATGGGTGGCACCTGAATCTAGGATCCAGGTGGCATCCGTCACACGCTCTGGCAAAGTGACAGAACAACATCCGACAGTACACGCAGTAGACAGGGGTTGCTCGGCAGATGACTGTTGAGCTACGGAGGCCACACGTGCTTGCGATGCATCAAGCCATGACAGGTCGTCGTGATCAGTACAGACTGCAGCGAAGACAGCGGACAAACCAGCATCATCACGTGCAGCAAACGACTCCACTGACTCAACACCACACTGTGCTCCATCACCACTGTCCCGACTGTATGGCACGGACTCGACAGACCCGACAGTGAGACCCCTCGGCTCAGTCAATGCACTCGCACCTCCCTGAGTGGAAAGCCGTAGAAGCTGGCGAAGCTCGGCGATGTCGCGGGCTTGCGTCGCGAGCTGCTGCTCCAGAGGTGACAGGTCGCCGGCATCGTCGGCAGCTGCTCCTGCTATTGATGTGGATGCCACATCGGTCGCTGCTGTGGAATGCACAGATGCGCGCTCACGCTGTTCAAACGCCTTCTGTAGGTCTTGCGTAATATTTGTCCAGTTTTTGGGAAGTTTGCACTCAGTGTAACGGTGCGCTCCCCCGCAGTTGTAACACTCCCACTGTCGCCCCTGAGTCGGCTTCGGAGTATCTTGTCCCTTGCTATCCTTGCCTCCCCGCCTATTGCTCCTTCCCTTCTTCCCCTGGACTTCGGTAGCTGTACCAGTTGCTGCTGCAGTTGCCGCTGTCGGCTGCGATGACTGGCGGGAGGAGGGAGTTATAATGCGCGCTGCCTGGCCTGCTGTGACGGCTCCGGCTGACGCACCATGACGAGCATCATTCGCTGCTCCAACTCCTGCGACGTGCAGAAAGTGCTCAGTGGCCCAGGACAGCAGAAAGCCTCTGTCAGCCATCTCCTGAAGACTTTTCAGGCTGAAGTTGTCGAAGGCTTTTGCGTACTCGCGCCCAACGCCGATGCGGATGGTGTTGAACGCCATGAGTTGCCCCGGCCCATTCTTTCCAAGAGCCCTGTACAGTCGCATCGCCCGCCGCCAGTAGTCGGCCGGTGTCTCATGTGCACCCTGACGCAGAGAGTTGAAGTCCGAGAGGCGCTGTGAGGTTGTGGCCATGGTCGCGCCTTCGAAGAGGGTGATTGCCAGCTTCCACGCACCGCGGGGTTTCGCCCCAGTGCCAGTGCCCCGATCACCAAGGAAGGGTTCGAAGTCGAGGGTGTACTCCTCCGGCACAGCCTTAAGGAGACCGTAGGCAGCTCGAGCGGCGGTTGTCGTCTGTTGGGGGTCTGCAGTTTGATACAGACTGGTGTAGTAGGGATACACCCCCTCGCTGACTGCCCACATGCGAAATTGTGGCTCCCAGGTGGTGTAACTGTCCTCCTGCCGGTAGGCGGGAGGGTCGGTCTCGAACCACTTGGGAGGCTTCGCCGTTGACAGGGGTGCCGGTGCGGCTTGTTCGAGCGACAGAGACGGGGGATCTTCCCGCAGTCCGAGACTCAGGCGGAGTAGCTGGTCCTCTAAGGAGGCTGGGTCCGTGATGACCCTGAGTCTGTCGCTTGGGCCTGCACCGCCGCTCGCTGCTGATCGGCGGGTCGAGGGGGTCCGACGACGTTTTTCCAGCTGTGCTAGACGAAGGCGTAGCATGCCTTCCTCGTCACTAGCGTCTGAGTCCGACTCGAGGAGGTTGTCAGACTGTTCAGCATCGAATGCTCCTAGAGTCACATCGACGTCAGCTGCAACTGCACTCTCTACCGTCACCTTGCCCTTTCGCACAGCGTCGTGGAGTAGTTGTTGCTGCTGCTCTTGCTGCTGCTGCTGCTGCTGCTGCTGCGGCTGCTGTGGCTGGACTACATCCCGAAACAGCTTGAACAGATCAGCCAATTGCTTGGCCGTCTGTTCAGCCTGCTGAGCCTGCTGCTCACGCAGCTCGCACAGGCCACGTGCCAATGAGCTTGGGCTAGACGGGGGTTCGTCCCGCGTCACAACGGGTGTGCTACCAGCCACGCCAGAGGCGTCAGCGCCAGCATCCATAGTGGAGCTGGTACTACCGACTCCGACATTCGCTGCCTTCGGCATGGAGCCTAGTGGAGTACCGCAAGCGCGTTTTGCTGTCCCTGGTGCTGCTCTTGGGTGACAGCCGCTGCCGAAAGAAAATTCGGCAGCGTTTTCCCCGCCCCAGTGGGCGTGGGACTGATGTCGAGGCCATTTTCAGCCTGGAAATCGCCAATAGACCCTCCCACGCTGCCGAAAAAAATTCGGCAGCGTTTCCCCCGCCCCAGTGGGCGTGGGAAAACTGAAAGAGGCCTTTTTTCAGCCTGAAAGTTGTCAATTGACCCCCCCCACGCTGCCGAAAAATTTTGGCAGCGTTTCCCCCGCCCCAGTGGGCGTGGGAAATGTGGGAGGGGCTGTTGGGGACCGCTGTGTGTACCTGAACCACCCCCACCCAGCCCAGGAGTAGTGGGGAACCCAGCCAGCAGGGGGAGGGGAATACCAAAGAGCAGTGCTTGATGGCAGGGTGTCGTTGCCGCCGCTGCTGCTGCTGCTGCTGCTGATGCTGCTTTGTGCAGTAGATGTCACCACGCCTGCGGCCGCTGCCCACTCGCGCAGCCTATGGCTGCCGCTGCTGCTTGCTGCTGCACGCCACCGCCGTTGCAGCTGCTACTCCACGCAGCTGCAGCCGGTGCTGCGGCTGCGCAGCTGTCACGACGGCTGTGCAGCCGTCACTACGGCTGCTGCCCAATGCCGCAGCCGCCAGCTGCTGTTGCCGCTCGCTTCTGCACGCTGCCGCCGCTGCGGCTGCTGCTCCGCACAGCTGCTGCGTGTGCTGCGGAAGCACAGCCGTCACTGCGGCTGCTGCCCGCTTCCGCAGCTGCTGGCAGCCGCTGCCGCCCGCTACTGTGCTGCCTCGCTGCTGCTGCCGCTGCTCCGCGCAGCCACCTCTGCGGCTGCTGCTTCTGCTCGGCTGCCGCTGCCGCTGCTGCTCTGCGCAGCTGCTGCTTGGCTCAGCCGTTGCTGCGGCTGCTGATCAGCGGGTCCTTCCAGGACCGTGCTGCGCTCCTCTCGCGCAGCGCGACGAGCTTTAGCTCGTCCGCTCTGATACCAAAACAGGAACACCTCGTCCTTCTTCCCTTTCACCACTGTGGAGCACCACGCCGTGGTCAGAACGCAACTGACCTCGTCCAAAATGGACGTGTGTGCAAGGAGTAAGCTTCAGAAACATGAAAAAGGGGAGTGAGCGACCTACGAGGTGGAACTCGCTAATCGAGTCCACCCATCAGCCGGCGAGAGAGAGCTCGCCGGCACTCGCAAAAAAAAACTCATGGACAAATCTGTCCCATGTCACAACCTACCCACAATCTGAGTTTTGGCCTATCCAATGCCTGTCTAAACTAACACAATCTCACGAGTAAGACTAAAACACGTCATCAAGGTATTGCAGTTCACAGACAAGCAGGCACAACAGACGTGAGCTCTCCAAAAGGGAGTAGTGATGACGTAGGTGTATCCAGAGGCTACTTGCCAGCTGCCGGACTCGCGTCTGCTCCCCCAGTCTTCCGTGCCCTCCGCCTCATGAGGAGTCTGCAAGGCAATGGACGTGAGCCGAGAGGTCACAGTAAGCTGTATGTATAATATCAAGCACAACTATCGGACACCAAGTTTTACACAGACAAAGTCACGAGAAGTTCCAAGGTAGAAGGGAGTTGAATGCTCTTAAGTTATAAAATAAGGACACTTGTGCTATCGGGAATTCTAAACACGTGTCCCTTGAGGAGGAATTATGGAAACAGTCGCATCCGTATGTATATCGAATGGATTACGAATGTGGTTTGGTCGAGGTTTTGCGCGCTCAAGGAGCGCAATTTGTGTGAATTCGCAAAGTCACCAGAAAAAAAAAGAGGAATGTTTTTTAATATTTGAGTGAAGTTTACAAAACGGACGCCCATAATAAAAGCATCAACACATGTTTTGACCCTTATGGCAGGTGATAGAAGTTGTAGAACGTAATTGTGGCAGTAATGCTAAGTGAAATCGAATTTATCAAGAAAAAACCCAGGAATATATGCGTGGTGGGCTAGAATCCCAGTAACAAAAATGTTCACACGGGGAGTTTAAGGGCCAAGGTATGTGAAGGACGAACACATGGTTGAACCTGCCACATTCAACATAAAAATTTTCACAAATTTATGAAATTATTCAAGTAAAATGAATGAATATTTCTGTGAAATATATTATTATGAAGGGTGGGTAGCCGGAACGCAACACATTCGTCCGACATGATTGTCTTGACCTGGGTTCATCTTGGCAACAGATAGAGAAACGTTTATGAGACACCAAGTTCATCTTCGTACACCTATCCTCCCCCCTTTCGCTTTCGTGCACGAGGTGCCTGGGCATTGCCGCGCTTTGTGAGCCGTTGCGACGTGAGGCGCAGCACGCGCGCGTGCCGTACTTTGCCGGCAGACCCTGCGTCGCACGCTTGCCACGCCCAGCCGGAATTTGGCACTCCTTCGGTCACCCACTATCTTCTGGCCAGATCCCCCGTTCCCACGCTCTCGGCGATGCTTACTCCTGTGGCTTCTGTTCACAAGAGTCCATTCAGTGGCGTTCCCCAAATGGAGCTCAGGCGCCAAGCAATGTGTCGATGTTGGCCCGTGCTCGTGCAGGTCTGTGGCGCACACTCTTGATGGCCAGTAGCCGCTGTTTGATCCCGGCGCTGAATATGATTCAATTGACCGTATGACGACTTCTTCCTCATGCACGTGGCAGTTCCAGTCCCCCTCCCTCCTTGCTTCCTGTCAAGATCGGGACTCCGGATGCAGGCTTTGGTTAGCAACCACCTCCGCCTAGTGACACCTACCGCGGCCGAGCTGCATCCCGGCGCCCGGTGGCGGCCGCGTCCACCCCGCTTCCTCCGGAGCCGTCGCGCAATATGGCGTGCTGCTTCGGCTTCTTCAAGTCGAAAAAGTGAGAGGGGAAAGCAGTTGTGTGCAGGGTGGTGTGAATGGCAGAAATCGTCGTGCCGTCGAAATGTGGCCGAAGACTTCGCTCTGAAAAGTGGTCCTGCCGTTCTGTCCAATTCTTATCGGCCACGACGAGCTGATGAGAACGAGGAGGAGGAGCAGGTGGAGGAGGAGGAGTAGGAGGAGGAGGAGG
>SZWC01006077.1:124260-145599 GCA_023375785.1 Penium margaritaceum | reverse complement strand
TATAGATATAGATATAGATATAGATATAGATATAGATATAGATATAGATATAGATATAGATATAGATATAGATATAGATATAGATATAGATATAGATATATATATAGATATAGATGTATAGATATAGGTATAGATAAAGATTTAAGTATAGATATAGATATAGATATAGATATAGATATAGATATAGATATAGATATGGATATAGATATAAATAAAGACATATACTTAGTTCTCAACATGTACATACCTAAATGTCTAAATACATGTAAAGATATGGATAGAGATTTAGATATAGTTATAAACATGCATACAGATGTAGATGTAGATTTAGATGAAGATCTACATAAATAACTAAGCACAAAAAACATTACATAGATATGAATTAACATATAGATCAAGAATTAGATTGTTTATGAACCAAGATAATGATACATACAAATATGTAGATACATTATACATATTCAGATAAATTAAAGTATGTAAGCAAATGCAATAACATAAATTCGTCTTAAAATTGAGATAATCATATCAAAATTTCTGTTTTTTAAAACGAATTCATAGAATTTGACATTGATAAAACCGTCAAATATAATCCATGTGGATGATTCTATAGTGTGTAATTCCAATTGAGGGTGGAAGTTAGCTTTGAATACATATGAAGGCATTGGGAAATGCAAAAAATGAAAAGAGCGTCATTTTAAATATAATTTTATGATAAATGTTTTTCTTTGTTTAATCAATGTAAACATGAATACATTAGCACATGAACAAATCTATTGTATAAAAACTAAATATTCAATGCTGATTTGTTTCTGATTTTTCTTGGTCTTTATAGCTTTGAAAAATCAGGTTTGCATGCTACATTTTTCATCTTTTGCATCACATCAAATAAAAGTTAAATCTTTTGTTATATTTTTTCAATTTTTTGGATTTTTTCCACTTTTTTAATTTGAGAGTTTGAATCTCTTGAGTTTTTGTCTCGTTTTGTTAATCATGGCAATGATTTCTCAGTAGTTATCATCTGTGGTCTAGGTGGTGTGCATGAATTTCCGTACGTTTAGTTTGAACCTGAAACAAAATTCGTCCTACACGAGGACTCTTTATGCCATTTTAGTTTACAGTCGTTCTTTATGGTGTTTGGCATCACTTAAAATCACAAAGACCGGAATGGGAAGGACCTTGTCCTTAGATGCGAAAGTCAGATTCATGTTCACACTTACAGTATTAACTACCTCCATCGAAGTCCCAAAAACAAACACCCCCGCGCAATATTTTTTACAGTTATCTTCCCCCATCTAGGTCTTTGCTGGTGTTCTGAGACGGCGCATAGGGTGTTCGACTGAGGTTCTTACAACACTGATTTTGAATTGAATAAAATGTCGCTTACGATGCATGTTCCTTCGACATAGTTGCGTACAAAAGAACAGGAAAAATCGGACTTATTCTCACTCATGGAAAAAGTGTTGAAAGGGAGTGGTAACAGATGTGGCCCCTCTCTATAGCGCACCAACCTTGGGTTTTGCGCAAATGAACACTGTCAAAAACTCAACAAAAAATTGAGTTTGCGACCAATGACTCTATCGCAAGAAAAAGGAGCACGAACGTGGTATTCTTTTTAGGGTAGCTCATTGTTGGATTTCAAACGTGTTTTTGGAAAAACCATTGAAAGAAAAAAAAAACTTAAAATGGGCGCGGATAACCTCCGCTACCCATAGAAACAAGGTTTTGGATGCTTTGAACTGCTTCTAGGAGCATGTATAATAATTGTGGCCCCTCATGCAGGGAACAAGATGAGTAGATGGGGGGATTTTACCAATTTCATGCTTAAAATCCATGAGTTAAGCTCACGTGCAAACATGTGGTGGCGGTTGTTGCATGTTTAGTAAACTAACCCTAAATTACAATAGCCCCTGCTCTTGAGGGAAAAACGTACTCCTTGCCCCCAATAGCACTTGCTCTTAAGAGAAAAACGTTTAGTAAACTAACCCTAAATCAACTTGAACACCAGTTGGTAGCTTGTTTTATCTTCCATATTACATCTCTTGGCGGTCATACAATGGACGGCTGTCGAGAGTGAAACACAATCGAAGACTGAATTGGGATTTAATACTGCTTGGCATGGCAAAGTAAATTGCAGAATGTTCATCATGGAAGAAAATTATACAAGCCATCCTCATAGTATGGCTCGGTTTTACACGGCATACCAGTGAAATGGTGAGTTGCGACAAGTTCCCCAACAAGACTCTCTTCAAAGGATTCGAAAATTTTTCCAAATCCCCATCAAAAGTAAGTGTTCTATGTTCACAAGTTCAAAACCTTTCTAGTCCATGTATATATAGCTTACATGAAGATGATCGTACTTGACGTCACCAAAATACCAAATGGGGAAGTATGCAATTTGGGATAACATTGATTGAAAACTGAAGCCCTCAAAGGTAATGGTTGGCCTAAACAGCTTAAACGGCAAATAAAATCTGATAAAGATTTTATCACTCCAACTCATTTACCAGCGTATTCTCATGGAGCAAGATGTATCTCACAATGCGAGTGTCATCTTATTGACCTACACGGTCCATCCTCTCCCACAATAGCAAGTTACTAACCAATCAATGGAAATGGAAATCTTCACCCAGAAAAAAATCAATACTAAGAATGATGCCTGAGCAACCTCGAGAGGAAATTAGAGTGTATAAGTACCTAGTAAACGTTTTTTGTCAATTGTAACAAGGGATTAAACATGAATAAGTCATCATGTTGAATTCCTTCCAATATAACTTGAGTTTCACTTGTCAAACTAACCACGTAAAAAGAGCAAGTGAAATTTCAACATGACGTTTCTATCCGTAAGACTATGTTTGAGGCATGTTATGTGAACTCATGGTATTTTCCAATGCATGTATGCATGTTGCATAGTCATGTTTCCTCGTGGTACAAGGGTTCTTGTGCATGTTTTAGCTTCATGAAACATCAATGCTTTCAATCAAATAGAAAGAAAAAGAGACTCCATACAAAACTGGCTTATGTGCTTAATGGTTTGGTGAGTCTTCGTGATGCTAGTTTTCAAGAGATCACTCATACTACATTAAAAAAAACCGAAATTCAGTAGCTTATTGATAATTATTCATGCTTGATAAAAGAGAAAATTCTTCGAAATGGAAAAACCTTATGGTGGGCTTTGCGGGTGTTGAGCCTTGAGATGATAGTGATCCTCAACCCCTTTTCCCTCAAGTGTTTGCACATAACAGGTGCCTTTAAACTTTACTTGTTGAGCTTTAAAAATGTGCCTATATTCTGAGGGTAGATTCCTTTCATGGGGCTTGAGAAAGTGTGGTACTTGCATAGGTGAATTCAACCGAGCTTTATCTGATCTACAAGGGTTTCAACTAAGAAAATCCAATGGTAATTTAACATTTTTTTCTTTCCACAAATAATTATCTTAACTGATTCAATTGGATTGGCTGAACATCAAGTGACAATAAAGCCCTTTGGTCTGAAGTAAGCGTAATGGCCAATGTCAGTGCCATGTTACTTGTGTAAAAATGCCATGTGATGATTTAACAAATTGGCTAAAAATCATAGACTACATGATTTTGCAATCCATAGGACATTACCAAGCTTGTTTGGTACATGGATTTGTCAAAGCATAGATCTCTTAAAACATGTGTTCAACATTACAAGAAGGAAGATGAGACTGGAATGTAGTAGCACAAACACATAGTCAAAAGGTAACTAGTTCAAATTTTCCCTATATTCAAAGAGAAATTTGGTGCTACAAGAAGTTTTGTGGTTATCAAATTTCCACCATGTGGAGATAAACCTGGGTCATGTGGTGTGTTTGGACGCACAAAACCATTTTCTTTGACCTGATAAATGTACATTGCATGTAACAAATGAGTAATGTGCACATTCAAAAGATGAAGTTCATGTATGCAACTTGTATTTGGTGAGTTCTACTTGTACATGTGCAACATTTCGTTTTCTTTGTACTCTGCATCTATATGTAACAATGTGGATAGTCAGTTTGTAGCATCATAGATAAGAATAATTCAATATATTGTGCATGTGGTTGCGTTATGCTAGGACTTACCTTGCCATGTCTACATCAAGCATGAGCATCCTTGGTGATTTCCACGTGTTGTTGCATGGTCATGATCATTATATTCCAAGATTTTAGCACACTTGTACATCGTCTTCCTAAGTCCAAGATATGAGGTAGGAGATTGAGGATAATGGAGAACTCGAGACTTAGAGTGTTAATTTACATGATGTATCCAGTCTCAAAATCTATGAAAGGAGTTATATGTGCCACAAAAACCATTTCTTCCCCATTACCATTTCAAATCCATGCTAAAATCATGCTCTCAAACATATAAAAAAACAATCATGTTCACCATCATAATGTAATGTAGACTCCTGCAAGGTAAGAGAAACCCTCAAAGATAAAACAAAAAGTGGTACAATTTCTCCTTGTAGAATAATTCATTGTGTATATTGCCACAAATAATGTGCATGACACATTGAGAAATTTCCCTCATACATGCATTGTCTTATGGATGAAGCAAAAGCAAATCATGGAGAAAACATAATGTTTAAATCTATCCCCTTTTTATCCTTTCCCAAACTAAGCATGTAAAAATGTTTTACCTGCTAATATACATGCTCGGTGCCAAGCAACTTCATGGTGTTTAGCCATTTAGCCTTGCATTGAATCGTTGTTTAACAATGATGCCTTCTAGGATAAATGTGTACATCTATTTGAAAGCATGATTCATAAGTTCACAGGGAACAAGGGACACATTTGATGCAAGAAAAAGTGAATTGAAACATTGCTCCTTTGTAAGATACAAAGCTAGATGTGTCCTTGTAAGTATGGTTGACCTCCAACATGTCCTATTTTCATTCTGCACTCTTCAAATGTGCAACCATACACTGTTAGATAGGAAACTTATATAACCTAGAAATGTTAAATCATGTCCTTAACTAAATAGTTTTCTGACCTTGCTTTTATTTTTTAAAAATTTAAAATAGGGAAATTTGTACCAAAACATTATTTTTCAAAACTCGTTTTATGCTAACCAAAATGAATTCAACTATTTGAAACCATGGCTAACAATCACTAAATGCAAAACTCAAATGGAACCTTGATGCCAACAAAATCTTGTTCATTCCTTAATTTTCTTAGGTCATACTATGTCCTTATCCTCGATCACCCCCTTAATAATGAGGTCCTTACAAGTAGAAGGAGATCAGGCTATTTTCTTCACCTTTATGGTCTTGGTTCGTGTTTGCTGATTAACTTACGTGCTATCATTAGTCAAGTGACCAATGCGATTTCTTAGTGGCCAAGGTCAATTAATTTAGTACGTAGCCGGCTGGCGATCAATCACCCACATGGCTGGAAGCAGGTTTGGTGATCTATGAATGGAGGCTCCTTCCAACCCTCCCCCCTTGGTTGACTTTGGTACTTTACAGTTGTCGTCACAAAAATGTATCACATACTGGGAAGAACTGCTCACTTGTTGGTTACACGTATGTTTTTATGCGTTTCTTTTATTAGTTCTTTCAAGTGTTCACCAAACACGCATTTTTAATGCTTGAACATTACAATACTACTAGCAAGACATGTACCAACGGGTGGGGGAAGTGTACGAAATTGCACAGGCCAAGAGCAACAAGTATAGGTGCTGATGCTTGATGAGAAGATAATCTTGGTGTCTTCTTTTAGTGGGGCATCATTTTTGTCAATCTTGTTTGACAATAGAACACTTAAACATGGTTTTGGTTTGGGGTCCACATGATGATAAAGATTTGATGTCCATGATTTGCATTAAAAACTTCGTTTAATGTTACTATTATAAAAAATTGCATCATATGCGCTGTTCAAAAATGACAACCCTATTGATTAGAACTTTGCTGCTAATTCCGACTACTAGTTCAGAGATGCAATTAGGTAGTTGCTAGAAAAGAATGTTGTTGATTGGGACGTCTTAAAGTTTTGGAGCGGATTGTAGTACACTTGGTGCTAAATCATTTGGCCCCCAAACGCTCATTTTCTCAGATTGGTGTCCGAGTTGGATAGCATCAAGATGTGTTCACCCATGAGATAGTTGAAGTTGTGCAAGTCGTTGAGGTTCTGCTTACATTTGGGGTGAAGCTGGGTGTCGTTGAAATCGGTCGTTGGACGCTATTGGACAGTTCGCTGCGCATTTTGTTGAAGGACATGTGGAGTCCACGAATTGCGGGCCGCCTAGATCTCATCATCATCGCCGGTCAGAAGACAAGCGCAGCCTGTCAGATCCGGAGCGTCTCTTCCCGAACGCGGACGCATGTCGAGGTTCCAACTATCGATTTTGGCATGTGATTGGTGGAAACGGAGATTGTTGGGCCGATTCCATTCAGTCATCCGTATTCTGTGTGGGGCCCGCTAGGATTGTTGAAGGAGGGAAGCATTGAGCTTATCCGGACGGATCGACGTAGAGTGCCGATCTACGCAACTGTAAGGCTAAAACTACGCGGACAGGAATCGCTGAAATCGATCGTTGAGGAGCCCAACGACCGATTTCAACGACACCCAGCCTCACCCTTGGTGTCTACAAGGGACCATGTGGCCAATAACCGTTTCCAATAACTTTAGCATCCGTGTTTACCCGTCAATTGTTTAACTACGAACCAGCTATCTTTGGGTAATGAGGTGGTAATAAGAAACGGTCCAATCGCTTCAAAACCTTTTAAGCGTAATCGATANTTGAGCTTATCCGGACGGATCGACGTAGAGTGCCGATCTACGCAACTGTAAGGCTAAAACTACGCGGACAGGAATCGCTGAAATCGATCGTTGAGGAGCCCAACGACCGATTTCAACGACACCCAGCCTCACCCTTGGTGTCTACAAGGGACCATGTGGCCAATAACCGTTTCCAATAACTTTAGCATCCGTGTTTACCCGTCAATTGTTTAACTACGAACCAGCTATCTTTGGGAGATGAGGTGGTAATAAGAAACGGTCCAATCGCTTCAAAACCTTTCAAGCGTAATTGATAACCGTTCGATCCCAAAGATGTTTACAAGCGACACTTTGCGGCAATTCTGCCTTCTATGTGTTTGCAAAGTGTCACCTCCATTTTGTTTCCTTTTGTGATGACAGCGTACTGTACACGACTTGTAAAGGAGGTTCGTTCGACTTCGAATCTTGACAAGAGAGGATGTTTCTATCGATACCGACAACCATTACCGGTATGTTTGTCTTTAGTTTCCGTTCTCCATTGATCTATGATGGTACACAAGCAACCACCCGGAACGATGACAGATTCGAGGACCACCCACAGTTGGGAGTGCGTCGTTGAGTCACGTTGTCGCCCACGGGAAATTACGGCAGTGAATCGGAAGGCAGTGACTCTCAGTCGTTGGGAAATTACGGCGTGCGTAGGGCATCTAGAATGATTACATCTTTGATTAAGGACAAGTGACTGCATCTTGAGTTAGAACATGGGGGGTATGACAGCATATCCACATATTTCCCAACAGATCTGATATATACAGTAATCGCTCTTTAGTAATTCCATATGCACCACATTTACACTTTAATACTGGTATACCCACAGATAAAAGCAAAGTAACTTCGTATCTAGAAAAAAAAGGCGCAAAAAACATGTCGACGGTGCATAAAATACACCATCGGAGTGTTGACATCACTATTCTGCTAGAGCAATCACAAACCCCTCTTTCAATATATTTGTGATTTCTCGAGGGAGAGGTTTGCGTGGTCTTTTACCGGGGGTTCCGAGACACCCCATGCGTTGAAATGGAATCTACTGCGCCCCACAACCGCGGGGCCCAATACGTGCCCGCAGAACAAACAAAGCTCTCAACCCCATATGTAATTCGGGGTTGGGTTTGGAAGTAGTTTGTTTGAGAACCAAGGGGGGTTTGTGCACCCCAGAAAGAGCTGAAATTTCAGCATGGGTGTTTTGGCTCAATTGCGATCTACCGATGACCCCTTTCATTCTATTGTTTTTGTTTCGACAATCTAACCCCCCATCATGATGAAGTGTTCAATGTTTTGCAGAGGCTCTGTCTGCGCACAATATTGTGAACCCTAACCCAACATAGAGGGCTTGTGCGTTGCCAAAACAAAAAGGGACATCACTCGATAGCAATCTCTTCGGGGAGCGAGAGTCGCAATTGAGTGACGATCACAGGACCCTCATTGCCATGCTCGATTAGTGACACATGTCGCTGATCGAGCATGGCGAATGAGGCCGAATACCTCGTGAATTTGTTAAATGTTGGATAGTGTAGACATAGAATTTCCCTCGTGGATATGGCAGCCTCAACCCTTCGTGCCTCTGGATATCCTGGCTATTTTTCCCTTTGAACATTGTGGCATTGTTTTCTTGTCCCTCGGTCAACCGAAGGGTATAGGGGAGGGGCGGAATTCTAAGTCACTCCCCTTCTTGCTTGAACATGTTCACGTTCCTCCTTTATGAGGATTCTTCCTACGTTATGCCCAATTCTTGACTTATCCCTAGGATGATCCCTTTACTTCATGTAATTTTACATCGGAAAACTTGTTTACGCCTTGGTCAGATCTCACCCTAAGTCTCAATTTTGAAATTCAATTCCTGATGGTACATGCACGAAACTTCGACATCCTTGTTGTTATGCGAAGTAGATCATGCATGGTTCACACGGATGAGGTGCAGAGCAGAAGACAACCAAGAGAATGGGGACATTTGGATAACTTGAAAATTTTAGTAGCAAGTGTATTTCGATAACAAGAGCCGAACATGTCGAGCGCATGTATACAATAACAAGAAACATAATGAGGCATGAGTGGTTAGTAGAACGTAGTGAGGGAATGAAACAGATAGGGAGAGGGGAGTTCCACATGTTCAGAAAACGACTTGGAGACAACGAGAAACGTCAAAGTCAAGAGGAACGAAAGGTGAGTCACAAGAGAGTGTTGTGCTGCCTATCAGACAGGAAGATAAGAGTGAGCAAGCAGCGAGCTCACTCTCGCTCAATGTCTCACCTCCACCAAGGGGGTGTCGAACTTGGCTCCCCCGCTTTGCTGTTTTCTCCTGTTTTTCCTCACTACACACTGTTGTGTCCTAACCACGGGTATTAACCCGGGTGACTTTGTTGTGATGTGAGCTGTTTCCGTCCGTTTGTACAGCTTACTGTGACCACTCGGCCGTGTCCATGCTCGTGCAGATCCCTGCTGCGGACCCAGCTCGCGCCGGAGCACTGATGGTTGGTGGATTCACCCGCCAACAGCCACCAGGCGGCTACCATGACGTCCCGGGTGCTTGCTGGGGTACTCTGCAGTTTCTCTACAGACGCTAGAGTTTTCTCGGTGGACAGGCTCTTGAGGCCGATTTGCATGTTTTGCATTGTCCTTCCACAGATTGATGCCGGGCTTGTGCATGTGACCAGTCGCAGAGTTCGGCTCGATATTCTGCACGTCTAGGTTCAGACGGCGCAACATTCTGACATGTGTGCGCAGAATTACGGCCAAAACAGTGGTTTTGGGCCGGTTTTAGGACAACTCTTGGACCGCCGCGTGCGACACCCCCTGTGCGCCGCGGCAGGTATTTATGCCATGGACCTGTCATTTGTTATCTCTCTCTGCAAATGCTTATGAAGCATTCAGACACTTTGCCTTGTGTCCCCTAGCCAAACCCTTGCCGTTACGTGCACGACTTGTGACTGTCGTCACCGTCTGATTAGGCACTGACGCCTGGTCAACGAGAGTGTGGCTAGGAAGCTTCTATGCATCTTCTTATGGTATCAGAGCAACAAGCCATAGCTTGTTGTGCTGCACAGCAGAGATGTAGCAATCGCAACAGCAGTGAGTAGCAGCAACGGCAACAGGACACAACAGCAGCGACAGGTCCNGCCGCACGGACGTGGAGGAGCCGCAGACGAAAATCGCGTCAGCCACCACCTCCCCGTCGGCACGAGCTTGCACTGGCTTCAAACGAATGCCATTTTGAGTGTTTGAGGGTGCGTTGGAAAGCTCTTCTCTCAAGCTCTCTAGAGCTACTATTCACGCTCAGTTTCGTGCTCTGTCGCCACCAGCAAAGACTGAAGTGCAACGCAGATTTGTTTTCTGCTGAAATTCGGGCAGAACAGGGAAAAGTGACGTTTTGCCACCTTTTCCAACCTTTTGCAACCGAAAATTTCACCACCATGTTCAGCACATTCAGGAGCCTCTGTGGTCCAAATTTTGCTTGATTTGGACAACCTTGAATGTTTAGTGCTGAAATGTTTAAATTTCGGCACTTAGCCATATTTCTGGCTGTCAGCACCATACTTAGCCAAGTTTTTGGCCGGACAGTAAAAAATTGCCAGCGTCTCAAATTCTCGAGAAACGCTGTCAGTTTCTTGTTTGGAGCATTTTTGAAGCTCGGCCCCATACTGAGCACCGCGATGGCGCCGGTCCGTGACAAGGACAAAGGACCCGTTGATCCCTCTTCCTCCTCTTCGGGCGTTGTGAGCCCGCAGTCGCAGTCCCGCATGATCGATGAGCTTTGTCGGTCGCAGGACGAGATGCGCCAGCAGCAGCAGAGGCAGTCCGACGCGTTACAGGAGATCACGGAGTTACTGCGGGGTCGTTCGATGGCTTCACAGCAGCCACCTGGAGAGTCTACTGGAGCTGCACCATCCGCTCAGCAGTCTACACCCTACACAGTGCGGCGGTCTCAACATCGATCATCACAGGTGGACACCTGGGACGAGGAGGAGATTGAGGATGACTCACACGAGCACGAGATTCGTGTGCTTGAGGAGCGCATCCGTGAGTTACGTCTGGGATCACAGCCTCCCACTCCACCACCTTCTCGCCGTCAGGATCAGACACGTCGTTCAGCAGCGTTCACCTTTGGTGGTGTTTCCCTCACTGGTGGGCTCCCCATACCCCGCCCACCATCTCCTGAGCCTGAGGTCGCCCTCCCCACGGAGCGGCGACCGAAGGACTTTGAGACACCTCCACCCTGTTACGATAGTGACGAGGGCTTCGATTGCTGGGAGACCCTGTTTCAGGTGTGGGCCGATTCTGAGGGTGTCTGGCCGTACTACCATAGCCAGTACTAGACCCGCGACGCTCACCAGGCCCAGACAGCAGCGAGAGCGATGCGGGGTCTCCTCTACACCATGCCACGGGAGACTGTGATCGACTTCCGTCCTTTCCTCGGTTAGACCGGGACCGGGATTGGAGCAGATCCGCGTCAGGGCTGGGAGCTGGCCCTAACACTTCTCGCTGCGGAGACCCATGCCACGAGGGCGGCCCGACTACGTGAGTTTCACTCTCTCCGCCAGGGTCCCACAGAGCTCGCAGCTGACTACTGGAGGCGCGCGATGCGCCTTTACACGCGCCTTGGGACCGGTGGCGGGACGCAGTTGTGGGCGCTGGACACCATCATGATGGGAGCACATTTGGACCACGTGAAGCTCTTTACGGGCTTCGATCGTGTGGCTCTCTCTGCGCTGTCAGAGTCACTACAGCTGCTTCCTTGGGCCCATCGCTACTTCATCCAGGCCACATCGGCTCATGAGGCTGCCATCGCTCATCAGCAGAGTCCACTTGGTTGCAGCAATGACTGCGACGCCTCCTACGCCTCTGTCCCTGCTCACCAGTCTCACCTCGACCGCCTCCTCCTCCTCCTCTACTCCGAGCGGCCACACTCAGGGCGTTGCAGCGGCCGCACAGGGAAAGAAGGAGAAGAAGCGACGCGGAAAGGGACAACAGCAGCAACAGCAGCAGCAGCTGGCGAGTAGTGGCAGTGGACGTTCTATCCACTGCTACAACTGTGGAGGCGCTCACCACTACACAGCGTGTGAGCAGCCACTTGACTGGACTCAGATCATGCGCGGCTTCCAGGCGGCGCACGCACAGCGGACTTCCTGGAGAGACACACGGACTGGGCGCGCCGCGACCACGAGTGCTGCAGACGCACCCGTTTCATCAGGCGGCAGCAGTGAGGTGGACCCTCGGGATCGCACGACCGCAGAGCTTCGTCAGCTGCTGGCGCTTCGTACTCAGGGAGGTGCGAGTGTGTTGTCACAGCCGAGTGGTCCTGACACAGCTTGTCTTACTGCGTCTGTTGCTCGTGATGATGCTTGTGGTGGAGCTATGGTGGCTTGCGATGAGGATGGACCTGACAGTATTGACTGGCTTGCCGAGTCAAAGATCCGTGTTATCCGTCGTTGTTCCGAGTCCTCTGCTGAGCGCCCAGCAGAGGCAGAGTGTTTTGTGGCACGTTGCTCAGTGTCGACGACTGGTCGTGAGCCAAGTGGCACCTGGATTATTGACTCTGGGGCCACTCATCACATGACCTGTTGTCGTAGTGACTTCGTTGTGCTGGGTCCCGTTGCGTCTGTTTGGTCTGTTTGCACAGGGTCTGGTCAGTCGTTGCCTGTACAGGGAGTTGGGGTTGTGCGGTTTGATGGTCCGTCTGGCCCCTTGTACATTTCTGATGTGATCTTTGTCCCTGCTCTTGAGCTCAGCCTGCTCTCTTTTCGTGCATGGACCAGGATGGGCCTCACTGTTGAGCACTCTGTTGACTCTGCCACAGTGACTGCTCTTGACACACGTGCCGTTGTGCTTCGTGCCTCTGTTGTTGATGACCTGTATCGTGTGTCTCATTGCACTCCCTCTGCTTCTCCTTCCCCTCCCCCTTCTGCGCGAGTGTTTTTCACTGGTGTTCTCTCCCCGGAACACTAGCGCTTGTTACACCGTCGCCTCTGCCATGTGAGCTCGGACCCTGTGTCCAAGCTCATTCGTACTCAGCCAGCCCTCGGTCTTGACGCAGCTTCTTTTGAGAAGCCGCCCAAGACCGACTGTCTTTTTTGCGCCCAGGGTAAGATGCATCACTGCTCTTACCCTGACTCCTCCTCCCGGGCACTGCGCCCACTTGAGTTGGTTCACTCGGACCTTCTCGGCCCTCTCCCAGTCGAGACCCTCTCTGATCGGGGTCGATACGTTCTCACCCTGACTGATGACTTCACGCGGATGCGGTGGGTCTACAGCTTGCGCCACAAGAGCGATGCCGCATGGGCAGTCCGCCTATGGCTTGTGATGGCTGAGCGTCAGTCTCGTCACACTCTGCACACATTCCGTTCAGATCGTGGTGGCGAGTTCTTGGGCGAGATGGATGCCTACTTTGCCGAGCACGGTATCTTTCACCAGCTCTCTGCCCCTGCTACACCACAGGAGAACGGTGTGTCTGAGCGTTGGAACCGCACCATGGAGGATGCGGTTCGCGCTATGCGGTCTGAGTGCGGTCTACCGGAGTCTTTTGCCTTTGAGGGCTTCTCTTACATGACGTGGGTCCGGAACCGCTTGCCGCATGGTCCGCTTCCAGACCATGTCACGCCGTATGAGGTGTGGTTTGGCAATCGCGCTGATCTCCATCTCGCTCACGTTTGGGGGTCTCTCGCTTGTGTCTGGTACACCAAGGACCAGCAAGGTTCTAAGGTCTCACCTCGGGGACGCATGTGTGCCTTCCTCGGCATCTCCCCCCGGTCGAAGGCCTGGCGGTTTTGGGACCCTGCTCGCTATCGCATTGTCGAGTCTCGAGATGCTCTCTTCTTTGAGACTCTCACCTACCGCGACTTGTCCAGCATTCTGTCACTGGCCGCCGACCACGTTCCTACCTGTGTGGCTTCCCGGCAGATGGGGGAGGCTAATCCTGCGGATGGGTCTGGCCGGGCTTCCTCACCTGCTGACCGGTCTCCGGCTGCTGACAATCCGGCCATCGTGGCTGTGGGTCCAGTAGCCTCATCCGTACCGTCCGACACACCCGATCCTGTGCCACTTCCTTGTTACACACCGGATCCCGTGCGGGCTCCAGTTCCCTCTTACACACCTGATCCCGTACGAGCGTCAGTTCCCTCTGGCACACCTGACCCTGTGTCGGTGTCAGACCCTTCTGGCACACCCGATCCCGTACTGGTGCCAGTGCCGGTCCCCTCTGGTACACCTGACCCCTTAGCAGTGTCAGTCCCCTCCGTCACACCCACTCCCGTGCATCCACCCATGCCTCCTACGACTCTGGCACAGCAGCCTTCCCCGCAGCCTGAGGCGAGCGCTGCGTCGAGGTACTCCCGCGAGCCTGGCGGTCGCCTGCGACCATTGCCCTCTAGAGCTCAGCGGACTGCTGACCTTGTGCCCAGACGATTGACTCGTAGTGTTCAGAGTGGGGAGCCCGGCACGAAGGCCCTTGGCTTGAGTGTCCAGGCAGACTACACCGAGATTCACCCAGCATGTCATGTCGGCCACAAGTTGGTCTCTCGAGAGTTCTTGGTCGCTTGCGACGCTACAACCGACCTTGTCACGGTCAGACCGAGTCCGGAGGCGTGTGTCTTAGCCACCCGGAGCGCTCCCTCGACGATGCCTGATCCAGACACGTTGAAGGAGGCACTCTCAGCTCACGATGCAGACCTGTGGCGTGCTGCTTGTGAGGATGAGCTGAGAGCCATCCGTGAGCACGGTGCCTATGAGCTTGTCGACCTCCCGCCTGGACAGAGGGCTGTACAAGCCAAGTGGGTCTTTCGCAAGAAGGTGAAGCCTGATGGCACACTGGATCGCTACAAGGCTTGCTTGACGGCCGAGGGGTTCTCGCAGGTTGAGGGAGTGGATTTCACTGACACCTTTGGACCGGTTGGCTGCATGACCACGGCTCGCGCTCTGTTCGGGGTTGTTGCTCACCACGACTGGGAGCTGCACCAGATGGACGTGAACAACGCGTTCCTCCATGGCACCTTAGAGGAGGAGATCTACATGGTCCAACCACCTGGGTTTGAGGTCGGTGACAAGGTCTGGCGCTTGCGCAAGGCCTTGTACGGCCTGAAACAGTCACCCAGGTGCTGGAACTGGGAGATCACTGGTACACTGACACGTGCCGGTTACGTACAGAGTGACGCTGACCCGTCCGTCTTTCTCAGACGGACAGCTGACAGCTTCACTGCCATCCTGGTCTACGTGGACGACCTCCTGATTGCGTCTCCTTCTATGGAGGCCGTGAAGGAGGCCAAGGGAGTTCTCCAGGCTGCCTACAGGATGAAGGACCTTGGTCCTGCAGCTGTGTTTCTCGGGATGGAGATCGTGCGTGATCGCCAGCGACGGACACTCTTGTTACAACAGGCACGTTACGCCCATGTTGTGGGGGAGCGGTTTGCTGACCTCTTGGGTGCAGTTCCTACAGCCTCCACCCCCATCACACCTGACGGGCAGGATGCTCTGAAGGTGGATGATCCCGCAGACCTGGGGGAGACAGTGGACGTGACCCTCTACTTGCGCCTGATTGGCTCCTTGATGTACTTGGCCACTACCACACGACCCGAAATTACCTTTGCCGTCAACCTCCTTGCACAGTTTTCACAGTGTCCTCGGGCGAGAGCCCTTCATGCTGCTGTGCAAGTGGTGCAGTACGTGGTGTCCACACCGTACCTCAGACTCTGCTTTCGACGGCAGTGTTCGGTAGTAGTCGACGGCTACACAGACAACGACTGGGCGTGGAGTCCTGATGGGCGCAGCCGGACAGGCTACGTATTCCTGCTTGGTGGCACCGTTGTGTCGTGGTGCAGTGGCAAGCAGGGTTGTATTGCACGTAGCTCATCAGAGGCTGAGTATGTTGCTCTGGGGGCTGGGGGTGCTGAGGCGGTGTGGCTGCAGTGTCTGTTTCGTGAGTTGCGTCAGTCTATGCCTTGCATTGTTCTACGATGTGACAACCAGAGTGCTCTTGCCATCGCAGACAACTCTGGTGTGTTTCATGCACGCACGAAGCACATTGCTATTGAGCATCACTTTGTGCGTGATCTTGTGGAGCGACAGGTGATCTCTGTCATCTAGGCCGGCACGGACATGCAGCGGGCTGACTTCTTGACCAAGGCGCTTGCGCGTGGAAAGTTCATGGTGGCCATTCGTTCTGTCGGGCTACGCCCCTTGCCTGAGAGTGGCTCAGAGTGGGGTGTGTGAGCATGGACTGTTGTACATCTAGTTGTGCACATGTGTCACTTCTGCACGCGTATGGACATGCGTACCATCGGGTCATGGGGGAGTGTTGATATGTGAGCTGTTTCCGTCCGTTTGTACAGCTTACTATGACCACTCGGCCGTGTCCATGCTCGTGCAGATCCCTGATACGGACCCAGCTGGCACCGGAGCACTGATGGTTGGTGGATTCACCCGCCAGCAGCCACCAGGCAGCTGCCATGACGTCCCGGGTGCTTGCTGGGGTACTCTGCAGTTTTTCTACAGACGCTAGAGTTTTCTCGGTGGACAGGCTCTTGAGGCCGATTTGCATGTTTTGCATTGTCCTTCCACAGATTGATGCCGGACTTGTACGTGTGACCAGTTGTAGCGTCCGGCTCAAGATTCTGCACGTCTAGGTTTAGACGGCGTAGCATTCTGACATGTGTGCGCAGAGTTATGGCCAAAACAGTGGTTTTGGGCCGATTTTAGGACAGCTCTTGGACCGCCGCGTGCGACACCCGCTGTGCGCCGCGGCAGGTATTTATGCCATGGACCTGTCATTTGTTATCTCTCTCTGCAAATGCTTATGAAGCATTCAGACACTTTGCCTTGTGTCCCTTAGCCAAACCCTTGCCGTTACGTGCACGACTTGTGACTGTCGTCACCGTCTGATTAGGCACTGTCGCCTGGTCAACGGGAGTGTGGCTAGGAAGCTTCTATGCATCTTACGCCAAGTTAGGAGGAGTGTAGGACCGCCAATTCACTGAGAGCACAAATGATGACGTTATCCCCATGGGCCATGACCACAAATCAGTGACGATGAACGCGCCGACAGCAACATCTCTTCTCTCAGTCACCTGCATCAGTGACGAGTGAGGTGTGCAATGAGGCTAGAGGTCACAACGTAACTGAGACACATAACCAACGCTCCCCCATGACCCATAGCCTAATCACAAAGCACACTTGCACGTCAGAAGGTGTGGCAAGTAAGACCGTACACTGACATGCACAAGAGCAACGTCTCAACAGGGAGCACCATGAGAACACGATGTATTAAAGACATGAATTGCAGCCTTGAAGACGTTGCTAGAGAGCGCCTTCATAAGGGAGTCACCTCTCTACTGTCGAGTGTCGATCCAAATGATGTGGAAATCACCTGCAGCCACTCTCTCACACACAAAATGATACTCAACATTGATATGCTTAGTGCATGTGTTTTGCATGCCATCGTGCTCAGCAATAGCCTTAGTGCTTTGATAGTCGTAGTGATGCAGTGAAATAGGCACACGCAGCTACAGGAATATACGACAATGCCAAATTCTCTCACACGTACCTCTCCCAAGTGTGACATACTTAGCCTCACTCGAACTGCGAGCAACACACCCGTGCTTGCCACTCTTCCATGACATTGCAGTTGTGCCAACAAGGAAGATGTAGCCAGTGCGAGTGCAAGCATCAGCATCATGGATCTAGTCAATGTCTATGCATCCATCAACCACAACCAACAGAGCGCATCCGACGACACGTCGTGTAGCCTCTAGAAATCGTGCTCTCGGGCGCTATGAGAACCACGCCAGGAAGTTCATGACGAAGGCAACATCCGCCCTGGTCGTCGTCCCTCGGTACATGAGCGAGCCAATTACGCGGACGTAGTCTGACACGTCAAGTGGATCTCCTTGCTTTGACACATCCAATATCTTTAGCAACCTTTGCCCGGTTGGGGTCATGGGCGTGGACACAGTGGGCAGTGTCTTGAGGAGTGAGGCGAAGCGCTCCCCAAGGCTTCGAACATAGGTAGCCTGGTGAACGTGGAGTACGCGGTGAGAATGGTCTCACTCCAGCTCTATGCCCAGGAAAAGATGAGCCGGTCCCAAGTCCATCTTGTACGTGGACTAGAGGCGTACATTCACAAATTACACAACATCCTGACTGGGTAATGCTATGATCAAGTCATCCACATAGATGAGGAAAACGACAAAATGGGCTGACGAAGGAGTGACAAAGGGAGAGGGATCAACAATGCTACAGTGGTAGCCACCTTTATGAAGTGCTAAAGTAATCTCCTAGTTTCAACACCAGGCAATTGATTCAGGCCAAACATACCCTTTCGCAGTCGCCACACTCTGTCGGTGCCATGGGAGAACCTAGGGGGATGGACCATGTAAATCTCCTTGTCTAGCTGTCCATACAAGAAAGCATTGTTGACGTCCATCTTCTCTAGCTCCCTGTCATCTTGAGCGACCAAGCTCAGCAAGGTTCGGGCTGTGGTGTAATGGCCAACAGGCGCAAATGTTTTGTCAAATTCAACGCCAGGGACTTGGGATAACCCCTTGGCCGTGAGACGGGCCTTGTACTTGTCCAGCGTACTATTGGGTTTGTATTTGCGTCGGAAGATCCACCGCGCATAGATGGCTTTGCGTCCAGGTGGCTGGTCGACCAGCTCGTACACAACATGGTCATCAAAATCCTTTGGCTCGTCACGCATTGCGGCTTCCCACTACTATGCATCAGGAGCAGCACATGCCTGACACGCAGTGGTAGGCTTAGGTGACAAGGAGGTAGTGTCAACAGTTGTATTGCCACTCAAGAATGGTGTTAGTGGCAGTAGAAGCTACCGCACGCGTGTGCTCAGAGACGAGCAAGGCATACCCTTGGGTGGAGCTGGGATGAACAACACCAGTAGCTAACCTAAGGGAATCCATGCCCATTGGCACAACGTGGGACTAAGCCATCTGTGTCCGAGAAAGATGGGTGAATGTCGTAGGAACACTGGAGGTGCGGTGGGGAAGTGCACGGAGACGCCCACCTCAAACGATGGGCAAAATGGGTGCAGGTCCAGTGGGCTGTGCTGCAAGAGGAGGGTCAGCCACAACTTGAGGGATCGGACCGGATGACGATGGAGAAATGGGTAGTGATGCAGATGTGGGTGTCGAACCTGACACGTCTGGAGAGACTGGTGTGCTTGATGAATCAGACGATGAGGTCGGAAGGGGTAGTGATGCAGGTATAGACATCGATTATGACGACTAAGGAAGAGCCGATGATGCATGCTACGAGGTTACAACCGGAGGGGCTGAGGATGGGACATGGTCGACTCCCCCTCAAGGTGAAAGAGTTGAGGAAGGGAGGCAACAGGAGAGAGAAGACCGACTCAAAGAAAAACACATCGCCGGATTCAACAACCCGCTGGCACACGTGGTTCCAAAATTGCCAGGCCTTGAAAGGAGAGGAAACACCCAAGAAGGGATGGAGACGACCTCGAGGAGAGAGATTGCCGTTGGAAAGATCATCAGGCAGTCAGGAAGAAGCAATACAACTCCAGACCCAGACGAGACGAAGGTTAGCACGAGTGCTGGACTAGCACTCGAAAGGGGTAATAGAACAAGGAAGGGTGCCACGGGGGTCGATTCTAGACCCAGGTCATGTAGGTCATGGCCTCAAAGGCAAAGTGCAAGGGAAGACTAGACTAAGATAGGAGAGTTCAAACACCATCAGCAAGGGTACGGTTCCAATCTTCTGAGATATCATTTTTCTGGAGTGTGTAGGGAGTAGAAGTCTCAAGACACACCCCCTTAGAAATATGCATTGGGACCAAGTAACCTACCACCGCGGTCATTGCGGAACATGCGCATGGACCGCTATAGGCACACTCAGTCCGAGTAAGCCATGTCTCAATGGTAGTGTAGATATCGCTCTTATGATGGGAAGCAAAGACCCAGCGAAAGCGCGAGAAATCATCAATGACGCACAAGACATACCGACCGACATTACCAAGGAGGTCATGGGGAAAAGGATCCATGGCATCAGCATGTACACGGTCAAGGAGAGGACTAGACCAAGACTCCGAATCAGAGATGCGAATCAGAGAGGACATATCTTTCCCTAGGTACAGTCAAGATAGCCAGCAGGGAAAGGAGCACAGAAGGTAGAGGGTGACAATTCCAAAGCCGGTTGAAGACGGAGCATGCTAACGATGGCATCATTGTGGACATGAGCAAGAAACCGATGCAACATTTGGACAAGGTCAAGGGAGAGAGGAGGAGTAACATGAGCAAGAATAGGACCAATAGAGGGAATAGAGGCATAGAATAGGGGCACACGATACAACTTGTCACATTTGACCCCACGCAAGACAATGCGACCAGTGGGATGCAAACGCACCGTGCCAACACAACGACTAACAAAAACTTCCATGTTCTGATCATCCAAAGAGGGTACCGACAACAGGGTGGGCTCTAGGGAAGGAACGTACAGAATGTGAGGAAGGTACAGAGCACCAGAGGAGCCAACAAAACGGATGACACCAATGCCCAAAACGGGGAGCAACTCGACGACCCGGTACGAAAAAAACGAATAGGACCAGTAGGGCCGAGAGAGACAAACGAGGAGTGCACGGATGTCATGTGGTGGGTGGCTCTAGAATCCAATATCCATAAGCGACCGGACCAACGCACAGGGGAGTAACACCACAGGTGGCCATAGTGATGTCAGAAAACATGCCCCAGGATGGAGGCAGTTCCAACCTGCCCCGTGTTGAAATAGTGTGCACCTTGTCCACTGCCTAGCTGGCTAGCTACACATACAGACAAGGCATGCACTGCTCTATGGAGTATGTCCCCTTGGTCTGTTCTGAGATGGGCCAGGAATGCACTGCCCATAATGGGTATGTCCCCTGTGGCTCATCATAGGAACCATACCTTTTTGGCTTGGTTGATTAGGCACCGGAGTCTCAAACCAGAGGTTGCGGGTTCAAACCCCGCGACGGCCGCAATTTTCTTTGTGGCCAAAACTGGGACAGGAAGCTTCTAGGAAGCTTACTAGAGCCTGCCTTGAGGATGACACTTGGCGGTCTAAGGACGCGCCAAGTAGGAATGTAGGATGAGGTTGGCTCCAGTGGAGCCACTACAAGCAGAAGCTTTAGCAAAGCTCTGCAAGTATAAAAGCCTGTACCTTGCATGCATCCATTTACAGTTCTTGCCTTTGAGACTCCTCACAGAGTGTCCAACCAAAGGTAGACACTAAAGACCAACATGCGGACTTCGTGAGGTTGCAAACCAAACGAACCTAAAGTGTGGATCCCTCGTTCGAGGGTGATATGTTATCTTGGTTGCAATACCAAGAGCGGTTGGCGGCCTCCCATGTCGGGACCCGTTTTCTAGACCGTTGCTATCCGGCGCATTGACAAAGGGTTATGGGCCCACACTTCTGGTTCTAAGGCACGCTTCCAAGACCGACTAGCGCGTGGTCTTGCAGGGCGCACAGGTACAACAGGGACACGACCATCGGACGGCTCCATCTGCTCCATCGGCTCCATCGGCTTCTTCAGGTAGGGTGCGCGCACGTGGCGGACTAGGGGACGAGGA
>SZWC01006077.1:106197-119500 GCA_023375785.1 Penium margaritaceum | reverse complement strand
GTTCAAACCCCGCGACGGCCGCAATTTTCTTTGTGGCCAAAACTGGGACAGGAAGCTTCTAGGAATCTTACTAGAGCCTGCCTTGAGGATGACACTTGGCGGTCTAAGGACGCGCCAAGTAGGAATGTAGGATGAGGTTGGCTCCAGTGGAGCCACTACAAGCAGAAGCTTTAGCAAAGCTCTGCAAGTATAAAAGCCTGTACCTTGCATGCATCCATTTACAGTTCTCGCCTTTGAGACTCCTCATAGAGTGTCCAACCAAAGGTAGACACTAAAGACCAACATGCGGACTTCGTGAGATTGCAAACCAAACGAACCTAAAGTGTGGATCCCTCGTTCGAGGGTGATATGTTATCTTGGTTGCAATACCAAGAGCGGTTGGCGGCCTCCCATGTCGGGACCCGTTTTCTAGACCGTTGCTATCCGGCGCATTGACACCCCGAAGGGTCTGCACTTGGAGTTCACGGCTTTCTGTTTTGTGAGTGGGTTCTCAGTCTAAGCATGAGCTTTCTGGTTGCCTCACGCTATGTTCATGGGAGTGGAAGACAGTTGTGAGGCAGTCACTTTTACGAAGTGAATGATGCATTTTTGCATTGATTCTAGGCCATGGATATGATTTGAACATTTGTAGGGATAGTCATGAACTCTCCAACTCACCAAACTGTGCGTAATTTGGATCACCGTAGCTCCCGCTATGTCAGCCGAAGCGCAACATCCCAAACCAGCCGCTCAGTCGGCGGTAGGCACCATGTCGCCTGCCGAGGCTCCCTCACACATCAAGGACCCATCAAAGCACCATTCCAAAGGCGCAGATGTCCATACACATAGTGGTGGTGGCCCTCACGCCTTTGGGGTCTGTTTTGATGAGTTAATCATCGAGTTTGGTGATGGAGGTTGATGTGGGTCAAAATCTGTTCGCAAACTTGCAGTCGAAATTCCAACGAAGTCCCCGAGTAACAATACGTACTATTGAGTTTCGGACGATGAGCCAGAATTTTATCAAATTTCCTCAGTAACAAACTGCACTACTGGCATCCGGCGGATCATTCAGACGCCTCGGCAGCCCTTCCGGAGCAAAATCCCCATATGAACATTTGTTACTCGGTTCGGTCGATTATTCAGCGACAGCAAACTGCGACCGACTCCCAGAGATGCCGCGGGCACCCCAACTTTGGAAGCCCATATCTCCCTGGTTACGTGTCCGATTATGGTGAAACAACTTCCACCAGATTCAACAACTCATGAAGTTTAAGGGACAATGTTACATTCTAGGATCTGAGCAATCCTCAAGCCACGAAATCCAACTGCAAGGATTTTCCTCTATCTATCAGCTTGCCGGCGTCTCCCTATGCCGCACTTGGACATGCAAAGGGGCAAAACTTCAACATTCTCTCCCTCGCACATTCCATGCCCATTGCTCTTGCTTGCTCCCACTCATCTTCCGCTACGCCCTCCAGCCCATCATAGCTGGTCATCCAAAGCCCGGCCACGCTCATTGCATGCCGGTCCACGGGTTGCGCTTTGGTTAAGCAATCCGAAAGCATGTTGTGCGTGCTGCACTATTGCAACACCACATGCCCCTTTTCAACCATGTCCCATGTATGGTGATAATGCACGTTGATGTGCTTCGTCCTCCTTTACTGCGTCAGGTTGTTGGTTTGTGAGACGGAGCCGGTGTTGTCCCCTTGCACCACCGTAGGCTCTTGTTGCGGCATGCCTAGCTCCCCCAGCAACCTGCAAAGCCACACCGCCTCCTTGACCGCCTCAGCCAGCGCAATATACTCTGCTTCCAATGTGTAGGTGGCGACACAATCCTATTTCTTGCTACACCATGAAACCTCTGCACCATCAAAGAAGAAATCATAGCCGGATGTGGACTTCCGCTTGTCCACATCACCAGCGTAGTCTGCATCCATGTAGCAGGCCAAATGCAAGGGGTCTGCCCGCCCCTTGCCGTCGAACCTTAGGCGTGCGTGCCACGTCTCTTGCACGTAGCGGAGGACACGCTTGACCGCCTGCCAGTGTAGTGGCCCTGGATCGGCCACGTACCTGCTCACTTGGCCCACCGTGTAGGCCAGGTCGGGTTGAGCCGCCACCGTGGCGTACGTGAGGCTGCCCACCGCCGATTGGTAGGACAACCCTTCCATATCCTCCAATTCTTCTTTTGTTTGCGGCGCCATTCCTGCACTGAGTTCACAAGTCGTGGAGACCGGACTGCCAACTGGTTTGTAGTCCTCCATGCCGTACCGCTTTAGCACCTGGGCCACGTATTTGACCTGCCCCAGCTCAAGTGTGCGCGCCCTTTGGTTCCACAAGATGCTCACCCCAAGGCAGTACTCGAGCGCCCTCATGTCCGACATGTGGAATCTGTTACTTAGTTTCTTTGTCAGCCACTGTAGGATCGGCAGATCCGTCGAGCACAAAATCAGGTCGTCCACGTAGAGTGCGATGATTCGATGGAGCTGCTTGTCGCCACGCACGTACACGGTGTGATCCGACTCAAATGCTTGAAGCTGAGTTGTGCCATGAAGCTCTCCATCTGCTGGTCCCAGCATTTGGGCAATTGTTTTAGCCTGTACACGGACTTTTGCAGCTTGCACACCTTGCCCTCTAGTGCCTCCACCCCCTCTGGCAGCTCCATGTAGATCTTTTCATCTATGGTGCCATTGAGGAAGGCCGTCTTCACGTCCATTTGGTGGAGCTCCATGTCTTTCGCGGTCGCCACTGCAAGGATCACCCGGTTGCTTATGAACTTGGCAACGGGAGCAAACGTCTCATTGCAGTGCTCGCCCTTACGTTGTACGTATCCGTTTGCCAGCAGGCGCACCTTGTATTTGTCAACCACATCTTCCTTCATGAACTTGGTCCAAAAAACGCAATTTGAGCCGATGACCTTGGCATCTTTTGGCCTGTCAACTAGCTTCCTCATGTCATTTTCCGTGATGGACTCCAGCTCTAATTTGATGGCTGGGTCACATTGATCCCCTTTGTGACGTGCAAGTGCCTATTGCACTGTATTAGGCTCCGTTGATGCAACTAGCATGCACCGCGTCATGCTCATCCATCGACTGATGCTTGCGTTGAAGTGCTTCCCCACTTTCTGCTGCCTCCCGCTATGTCGTGGCAATTTTAGTGGCGCATCGTTGCTCTGTTCGATCCCTCTGACTCTACACGCTTTGGTGAATCATCGACCGGACGGGTCCTTGAGGATCCCTCCCGCTCAGGCAAAACATTGCCCAGACGGGCGGCACATCCTGTGGATTTTCCGCTGACGCTCGATGCACACTCTGTCGGGACTGTGCACATTGGTACCCTTGGTGCCTTATCCGCTGGATCCTTTCGGTGGATCTCCTCATCAGCTTGATCGTCATCGGAGTCCTCCGCATTGGCTGCCACCGCTGGTGCACCATCATGCTCTGATGCCACGTCCTCAACTTTGGCGTCCGTTGGCTCCTTGTAGTCAAGGAGCTGGAATCACTCCCCTGTTTTTGGAGAGTCCACGATGCCCATGTCGTAGCAGCTGATGTAACCCAATGCCTCGGCTGCAGATTACCTCCTCCTTGCCCATATCGTAGAGCCTTTTAAATCCTCCCGCCACCATTGCCTTTCCCTCTATTACCACCGCTTCCACTACTGCCTTGACTAGAGCAGGAGCTCGCACCTTGTCCACCAAAGCAAGGAGCATAGGCTGAAATTTTTGTCTCACTACCACTGCGTCTCATGGACTCGTTGCAGAAGTGTTTGGCAACAGCCTCATACGTCAGATCTGCTTCCTTCAAACCGCCAAGTATGGTGATCAAGGATACCAAGATTTTCTGATGCACCATCAGAAGGATCATGGCAGGCATGTTAGAGTTAAGTTTCAATTCCATTTGCTAGACCTCTTGTAGCACGTTGTCGAACGATTGCAGAACTGCGTGTATCGATTCTCCTTTGCTTACCCTCATCGACATCAGCCTTTGGAAGATGAAGAGTCGTTTTGCTAGGGCGGTTGATTGATGCACCCGTGAGAGTTTTGTATAGGCCTCGGCGGCCGACGTGCACCTTGTGATGTAGGAGTGTTGAGTCTCGTTGATTGACGTCACAAGTATGGCGAGAGCCATGTTGTTCTTCGTTTTCCATGCTGCAAGATGAGCCGCATACGTAGCGAGAGTCGCATCTACAGGTACTTTCTTGGTCCCTTTTAGAATTCTGAGGTAGCCACGCATGTTCATGACAATCTCAAACTACCATTTCCACAAGGGAAACCCTGTCCCTGTGAATTTGGACATACACACCTTGAGGAGGGTTTGAGTCGGATCCGCCATTTTTGGCGGTTGCTCGTCTTCTCTGCTTCGCTACTACTCTGCTTCGTTGAGGCGGATGAGGATGATAAAGCTACAAATTGTGACCGTTGTCAAAGGTGCAGTTGGTTCCGTTGCTTACCCCTCCTGCCGATGATCGCATAAGGCGATGGTACCGTCGCGAGGAAGAACGGACTCGAGGTCGTATCACCTTCTCAAGGGGTAGAGCTTTATCCTGTTGGGGCTCGAGGGTCTTGTCCAACATTGGCAGAGCTATTCCTCATCCCCTAGTCCGCCACGTGCGTGCACCCTACTTGAAGAAGCCGATGGAGCTGAAAGTACAGATGAAGCTGTCTGATCTTTGTGTCACTATTGTACGCGTGCGCCCTGCAAGACCACACACGAGTCAGTCTTGGAAGTGCGCCTTAGAACCAAAAGTGTGTGCCCATAACCCTTTGTCAATGCGCCGGATAGCAATGGTCTAGAAAACGGGCCCCGACATGGGAGGCCGCTGACCGCTCTTGGTATTGCAACCAAGATAACATTTCACTCTCGAACGAGGGATCCACACATTAGGTTCATTCAATTTGCAACCTCACAAATTCCGCATGAAGGTCTTCAGTGTCTACCCTTGGTAGGACACTCTATGAGGAGTCTCAAAGGGAAGAACTGTAAATGGATGCATGTAGGGTACATGCTTTTATACTTATAGAGCTTTGCTAATGCTTATTCTTGTAGTGGCTCCCTGGAGCCAACCTCAATCTACATTCCTACTTTGCGCGTCATGAGATTACCAAGTGTCATCCTCAAGGTAGGCTCTAGTAAGCTTCCTAGAAGCTTCCTATCCTATTTTTGGCCACAAATAAAACTGTGGCCATCGCGAGGTTTGAACCCGTGACCCCTGCGCTCCGGTGCCTGTTCCAACTAGGCCACAAAGGTGTGTTTACTATTATGATCTCCAGGACACATACCTATTACGGGCAGTGCATTCCTTGCCTATCTCAGAACAGACCAAGTGGACGTACTCCATCGAGTAGTGCATGCCTTGTCTGTCTGTACAGCCAGCTAGCCAGCGAGCTAGCCAGCGGACAAGGTACATATCACTCAACAATGCGTAGGATGGCGTGGATGGTATGATGAACCCCTGGCCAAGCATCTTGTCCAACTACATTTTTAGCTTGGTTAGCTCATGGTCGCTCATCCCATCGGTCTCCTTGACCGTCGATCAACTCTTCGGCTTCAGTTCTATCTAGTGATTGACGATGTATTGCGGAGGTAAATCTCTTGTTAGTTTGTTGGAAAAAACCCCTTCTAACTTCTTGACGTTGGAACTAAAATCAACCGGAACAGCAACAAACATGTCACGTGTTGAGGCTCATATTGTGGTGTGTGCCGGTTTAATTTCTTCCACTTCCCTCATTTCCATGAAGACAAGCCACACTTGTGTTCCACGTTGTGGATGTATTTAGGCCATGTGTAGTAATATCGGCTGACGTTCTACAACTGTTGCAATTTCCTTTGCTGCTTCCACCTCCAGTGGTTCCCGTAACTGGCATTACGACATGGGTGACTTGATCAGAGGCAAGTATTGTTCTCTACCATTAATGCTAACATAGAAAGCTCCGCTGCTTGAATCAATATATATTTTATGTTGGTATAGGAAGCATCCCCTGAGGATGATTTTGTGGTCACTCATTAGGTAAGTTCTATAGATCGTTATGTCATGTAGATATCTAATTTGCTGTCAGAAAGGTCCACGAAGTCAACGGATCTTCAGTCATCTATCGATGATTTCCCTTCAAATACCATGGGTTTGGTTTGCAAATCGAGCATCCAAACCATGTCGTTGCTTTCAAAACCATGAGAAGATCCTCCATCCAATAGTGCTAGTACCATTTTCCAATTTTTACATCCCCTCCATTGTACTCAAACCAGCATTTCTGGTTGGTCATGCTCGTATCCCTCAACAAAATTTGCCATATCAGAATTTCTCATGTGCAATAATGTGAGCCGTTAAGATGGACAGTTAGTCAGTGCAAAGTTTTTGGACCTGACTGGAATTTCGCTGTCTACACCTATCCTTTGCTGTTTCCCAACTCCTCATGTTTTCTTTTTGACTTCCATCCTCCTTTTTGGCCTATTGGTATCATGGTATTAGTAGTCGTGCAAGATGTACCCCGGCTTTTGACAAGTCTAGCCCAACCTTTGAACGCACTGATTGACGGTGTCAATCTTCATCAGACTTCCTTCTGCCATGACATGGATTGTGGCCTTGGGATCACCAGCCATTGGATTCCAGCATCCGAGTGCTATAGTCAGTGTTGTCGACATAATTGGCTACTCCGATTATTCACAGAAGGTCGTCTTGGATTCCAAATATGACGATTACTTGCCTGATGTCACGCTTGAGGCCATTGTCATAGTAGAAATAGTTCATTGGGGGATTGGTCATTGTAGGTGGTATCTTCATGAGAAAACCGTGTGTACTACGCCACGCTATACAACTGATGCAAGAATTGAAACTTGTTCTGTGCTTCAAAATTCTCGTTCATCTTTCTAGAGAGTAAAAGTATGGTTTGTGTGAATTTCATCCAGTTCTCTAGTGGAGTTAGGGATTCATGTCATGTTGGATTTATCTACCCGAGAGGTAGAGCCCGTGGTCGACAATATGAGAGTGGTCGCGTGAGCCATTGATCGAGCTCTGTCAGTCTCCTTATGCTCTTAGATGGTCTTTAGGTCAGACCACAAACTTAAGGACGTGCCAGGCAAAAGCAAGGCCACGAGGTTGCTTTTATTCTTGTCATTATTGACCCTATTAGTGGTGAATTTCACCTCAAAATGGGACTAATAACCCTAGTACCCAATCCGCAAGGGGGTCAGGAACGCCCTGCCCAGCGACTTAAAAGATAAAACTGCCCTGCCCACTCGCTTCACCATGCTCAATCAGCGGCATGTGCCGCTAATCGAGCAAAGCGAGGTGGGGCATGTCGACCCCCCTCGCGATTCTCGCTCCCACGCGAGAATCGCGATCGAGCAAAAACGTCCGTTTTCAAGGTCGAGCGGAAACACTCCTTTTTTTTCTCTTTTCCCTACTCGCAAACGGCAAAGGTTTAACAATCAAACCCTAGTCAAACCCTACCCCGAATGACATTCAGGGTTCCAGGTTTTATTGCGCAGGCTCCTGTTGGACCCCGCGGTAGCGGGGCCCAGCATGTTCCCTTTCAACGCATGGGGAGTCTCGGACCCCCCATGCAAACCATAGGCAAACCCGTCACATGAACATTCACAAACCCCTCAAATGAGGGGTTTTTGAATGTTCGAAGAGATTGATGATGTCAGCATGTCGACGCTGCATCGCATGCAGCGTCGACATATTGCGTTTTCTTGCTGTTCGTGGATAAAATGTTAATATTCTCATGTCAGTGGGTAGGGGAGTCTTATTCTTCCGAACGCCGGGTAGGGCATACACACAATAAAATTTCATGGGTAATCCCTACATATACCCCCTAAAAACACATCAGGCATTTCCGAACCGTCGGTCCAATGGAGTTCGCAGGATCGAATAGCTGAGGAAGTGCGGACCGAATTTGGGGCTCACTTGAGAGCTAAAGATTTCTCTCGGTGAGTGTTTCTTCTTGCACGCATGCATTCTGAAGCTCTTCCATAACCATGTTGAGTTGTAAAAGCAGATGGATGTTAGGGCTCTTGAGTCCCAATAGCTTCTGGTACATGTACTCATTGATGCGTGCCTGTGGGTCGGTACCTCCCATCATGCCTGGTATGACCCCGAAAGTCAACGTTGGATGCGAAGGGTTTGCCAAGCCTGAAGATCAATCACTAGGTTGGCTGTTGGGGTGTTTGGTGCCATTTGTCACAAACGTTACTGCTACCATCTGGTTTTCCTGGAGAGCGTCATTGGCCGCATGCCACTAATCCTCCATTGTTGGAGTCTTTGTTGGCTACTACTTCTCGTCACCTAGTAAACTGATTTTGTTCACTTTTGTCGTTGCGAGGTTTGCAAATTTCTAAATGGCAGAGATACGTTGAAGAATCATGGAAGGTTATGGCATTCTAGTTACTGAGTTGGCTGTCCCTCTAACGCCATTGCGCTCTGATACAATGTGTTATGCCTACGGATCATGAATGGTTCATAGGGATGAGGTACGGAGTAGAAGACAATTCAAGGAATTGGGACAATTGGATATTTTGTAATTAGCAGCAGATGTACTTTGATGAAAAGTGTCAAACACGTCATGCACATAGATACAATAGTGAGAAACATAATGTGGTATATGTTGGATATTGTGTACTCGAGTCAAGCAAAGCGGTGTTTCATGAATGTTCGCTTCGAGAAACTCCACCTAGAATATTGGGGGTTTCAAGGATGTAAAGGCACAGCTTTATAGAAGTCTAGCACTGTTCAGAAGTCGACCAAATAGTGTCAAAACATTGATACAGTTCGTGATACTTCTGTCGAACGTTTTGGAACATGGTCGAATGTGTTGATACCTTTGGAAACGGAATACCGGAGGTCGGGCAGGTGGCCAAAATACCCTCGCCCAAACAACATAAAAACCCTAAGGTGTGGTGGACCACGAGTGCAAGAAAGAAAGACCCATTTGCGAAGTTTAGGGAATCGTGTACGTTAGGTTTGTAACACTTGTTCAGCCAAACTGAATGCGGATGGTTCAAAAGGATGAGGTGCATGGTCGAAAATTACTCGAGCACTTGAGAAATTTGGATATCATGTAGTTTAGTACTAAGTTTACTTCGATGACGAGTGCTGGAACTGTCAAGTGCATGTATACAGTACTAGAAAAAAGAATGAGGTCTATATACAATCTTCGGCGCTCTAGTCAAGCAATGCGTGTGCCTTGTTAGAGGCTGCTTCAAGAAATGCCGTCGAGAAGTCAGCTGGTTTCAATAATGTTGATATGCGTCTGTGTAAAAGTCTAGCTTTGCCAATAATTCAACCAAACACTTTCAAAACACCGATATGGTTTGTGATAGTTCTCTCGACTCTTGTGGAAAGTGGTTGAACCTGTCATAATCTTCTCAAATGGAACACTGGAGGTCGGGGCAGGTAGCCAAAATGGCCTTGGCTGATTGGAATAAAAATCATGGGTAATTATGTGGTGGGCCATGAACTTCATGACAAAGATATCCACTCGCAAAGTTAACGGACTCGTATGTGTTAGGGACAAAACAGTTCAGCCTATTTTAGCCGCGAAATCCTGGCACGTTACAAGACAGAGGTTGATGCTGGCTAAAGTAATGGTTGATCTAATCTTTGACGCCCCAGAGGTTGTTGTAGGGCTCCCAATTGTTATGCAAAACGTTGTAGCTGTGCCATTTCACCAGATACTCCATCACTTTCCCATGCCGACGGTGACCCAAAATGTCTTCGACAGTGTACTATGTACCCTCCTCTGCTTTGATAGGAGGTGGCGGTGGCACGTCCCTACCAAGGAAGTACTCGTCAAGATACCGGTGGTGTTTGTCTGCTAATGCCAAACAGCGAGTAAATAACCATGTTGTCTGGTAGTCATAGTTTTGTGATGCTAAGTTTCCGTGTATCCAAGATCACAAATGGCCCCAAGTAGTTAGCTTTGAGTTTTGTGTCGTCCTAAGTAGGACGCGATCACTGAAGTGGAGCTGAATTTCTGTTTGTAGCCTTTCTGCTGCTCCCTTCATTGCCGCCTGTGTCTTCATGAGGCTCTGGAAATCTTCGTCCTAAATACTTTGAAAGTCTTGTCGTTCAATGTCGACTGCTGGTATGTTGCTATGATTCTGAGAACCCGATGAAGTCGAGGAGAGTTTGCCATTGCAACCTTGAGGGGGGTTTGTCCAGTTACACTGATGTTGTGGAGTTGCATACGAGCTTGGCGGTCCTTAGTTTGACCGCCCAGTAAGTTTCATGTGGCTCAAACAGAGTTTGAAGCAGTTCTTTGAGCATTAAATTGGTGCGCATTGTCTTCCAGTCTGTGGGGATGGAATTCCACCGATAGCTGGATCTGACTATTGTAATGAAATCATGAGCTCATGCCAGAATCTGCCGGTGAACCTCCCCTCCCTGTCATTCATGATGGAGGAGGGAACGCAGTGGAGTTGGACGATGTTGTTTTGGAACAAGTGTGCCGTTCCCTTGACAATGACTGTTTTTCTTGTAGGGTGTGTGAATCCTTCAAGAACCAGTTGACCACAATAAGTATTGCATCAAACCCCTCTGGTGTGACAGGAAAATCCAATACAAAGTCCACGGAGATATCAGACCGTGTTTCCTTGGGTACCGATATGCTTGAAGCAAACCCTGGGACCTGGTTTGTCTCGACTTATGGCGTTGACACGGACAAGTCCTGCAGTAGTTTGCAACATCAATCTGCATCTTCTCTCACTAGTAGTACTTCACAAACGTTTTCAGTCTTCTGTTGTCTCCATAGTCTTGGACTGGTGTTGTGGCAGTCCTCCAATAACATGCGCCTGAGGGAATTGCTTCGGGGTATGTTGACCTAGCGAGTAAATCACAATTTCCAGTAGGAATTATTGAACCAAATATTTGTTTGTCATGTCCACAGAACTCATATGTATCATTCTGCGTAAAGCCTTGCAAGAAAGGGGTCTCATTTGATGAACACCGTGTTGGCCTCGGTCATTAGATGTGGTCGCCAACTTAGAGTATCTGCCGGGTTTGGCTAGGGAAGACACGCATAGTCTCATAAGCATTAAAAACTTCAATGTGCATATGGGAATGAAAGCTGACAAGCTCACTGCATGTATACCTGTCGTGGCGTACTGCGGGTGATGCACATGGCAGGGTAATCTTGCCCTAAATCCTTGCCCAATATAATTGTTTTGGTCATAACTCAATGCACAGACATCCAAACAAAGAGCCTTCTGAGCCTACAGATGTAGAGTATTGATCCAGATGCATGGGTTGTACACATGTATGAGTCCAGGATCATGTGGTGGAGACACAATACAACATGTTAGTTGGGCCAAAGGCCAATTCACTGATAAATCTCTGGAGTCTGTAGAAAAAGGGGAGAGTGTCCCAGCAAGTCTTTGGAGTAGCATGGCAACTGCCCTGCAGCTGTTCACGGGAGGATCACCATCCGACAGTGCTCCAGATTTTTCTTCGGAATTCTTCTCCACAAGACAAGTTATCCATGATGAAGCTTGTTTCTCCAGTCAGCGGTAGCACTCTCCAAAGATGTGGCCTATGGCCACATGACATTGCTATGACATTGTCAATCTTGACTCTTCATTTTTTCTCCTGGTTGATGCATGACCTCGGAAACTTTGGGTTGTGTTGCTTTGTCTCCAAATGTGCATGTGGATTCTAGGGGAGTTCCATCTATGTCCCGGGTGTTGATCCTCAGGTGCCCTCTGGGCTAGAATTATTCCGTGCTTTAGTGAGTAGCCGTTCTTGGCATTTACCAAGTTGTCGGGCTCAAACCCTTGGTGGTGGCCTAAAGTTATCATGCGTGATGTTTGAGCAAGGCCCATGCTCACTGGCATGCTCTTGTTCATGCTCCTAGGCTCACTTGCAATTACCTCATGTGTGTGATTTATTACAGGTACCACAAGATTTCCATGGAGTGTCTATTGTGGGTGTTGCCCCACGCTCTTGAACACTCCCGGCTTCACTCTTTTGCACCCTCATGAGTAACATTTATGGTCAATCACCCCAAAGGTACACACAGATAAACTAGTGTACAAATCTACAACATATGGGGAGGATGTTTCATGGAAATTAGTTCCAATTAATAGGAAAATTTCCTGGAAATTACGTGTACATCCTAGATACACAAGTATTTCAATGTACAATACCTTGGAAGTTTCATTGAAGTTCCTTTGACTTCTCGTAATTTTCAAGTTATTTTCACATTCGAATACTTCTGATTTACGAGCAACAAATAGGTGATAGACATGTACTTGTTGAATGTGACCTATTTCGTGTTCATACTCTATTTGTGTTATGCTTGTTCTATCTTACCGAACCTCTTTGTGTCGTCCCTTGTTGTTAAGTGTACTTAATGTCTTTAGATTCCAGTGGGTGAAGTATTCATATTATGTGTATTTGGGTCCGAAATATAAACACGCCTCCATGTGTACAGGGCGAGAATGTCTGCTAGGAAATAGCAATGCGACTTCGCCGTCGGAGTCAAACCTCACCGACTTCAAGAGTGACGTCGCTCCCTTTTGACATCGACATCGCCGACGTCAGAAGCAAGAATGTCAAGAACAGTTGATTTTGCCTTTGAAAGTTCTTGCCATCAAACCAGGAGCAAACCCCTTTGTTACACTGAGGGTTTGGTGCTTTATGTTTGTTAGGAAACCCCCAAACTTAAATCAAACCCCATACCGTATTACCACAATTATTCGGAAGTGCTTTTGCCAAGGTGTTTTTTTCGGGATTATTCAAAGTACCGGGACCGAGTTTTGAACCGTTATGGGAAGTGCCCTCCTAGTGTTTAAGCCCAGTTAAATTCGAAGTGTGCCGGCCGTGTCATGTCCTCTTGTGTGAGAAAAAAGTGACGTGGACTTGGATGTTCGGGCGACCGAATTTGCTCACTCGAACTGGAGCGAGCAAATCGACGGTTGTCCCGCGCGTGGACGTTATCGACGTCCACGCGACAGCCGCGCTTGTTGGGGGCGTTTCCCTCACTCGAGTTGTCGGAACTCGGTCAATGACCGTGGGTCACTCGAGCGAAGGCGTCGATAATCTCGCCGCCGCATTTTTTCGAACTGCCCCGCGAGGGTTTTTTTTCTGCATTAATTCGAACCCAAAAATGAAGAAGTTAACAACCGCTATAGAAGTATCCAGAAGGAGTTTTTTTCCGTTACTGGAAATGATTATAATTAATTACCTTACAAATAATAGGGGCAATAAGGTAGTTTCACTGCAGGGATGGGGGTTCAAGCATTGGAATACACAAGTTTGAACACTTTGCATTTCCACAATACACCCCCCGATACACTCCCCATATACACTCGAGGTGCTTTTGGGAAGGGGGGGG
>SZWC01006077.1:72302-100919 GCA_023375785.1 Penium margaritaceum | reverse complement strand
CCCCCTCCCAATAAAACAACCCTCTCCTGCTATGGATAACTAAACTATGTATAACAATGAACCACATACCATTGTTGATTGTATTGTGCATTCTCCTCTCATCACTTCCATGTTTCTTTCCCGCTTCCCCATCTCTCACTTTCTTCGACCCAATCAATTTCAAATTTCCACAAAACAAAGCATTCAACCATAAACTAATGTACAATAAGAGTGGTTTCTCTGCTTTACTGATGTGCACTTCCTCACACACTTGTCTCATACAATTCCCTTGTTCCCACCTCCCTCAAAGCACCCCTTCCCTCACACTGTGTGGACCAAAACTTTGTACAAACACTAGCATCATCCAAACATACACTGTCTCATGTAACATCCACATTCAGTTTCTCTACTTTGTAGCCCCTCCTCTGCCACATCCCAATCCCTTCTACCCAATCAATCCAAGCTCTCCAGAAAATCAAACATTTGACTAAACACTAGCGTACATCAGGAGTGGCTCTATTGCTATGAAGATGTATACTTCCTCAATCAATTCCCTCCTACACTTCCCTTCTCCACTCCCTTGTCCTCCCCCTCTTGTCCCCTCCTCTACCTTTTTAAAAATCCTCTCCCTGTTTCAACCTCCTCATGCACATGCTTTGTTCTTATATCCTGGAACCTTTTAAACACCTAACCGGATCCAATCTACTCAGTACCTCTTGTGTATGAAAGGCATGTAATTTCCTCTCTTTCCAAGTGAGGCCAATGTTTACCGGCGTGCTCCTTTTTCTCTCTCCTAGGCTCACTCTCACTTACCTATTGTGTGCAATTTCTTCTAAATACCATGATATTCCAGGATGTTCTTACATCCTGGAATCTTTTAAAGACCTAACCAGAAATTGGTCATTCGTGGATGCAAGAGAGCAAAGTCGGAAGTGAGCAAAAGCGTGGAGCACAGCTAACCACGGCTGAATTGTCCATTGCCCCTACTCTGCCACCTTGGATAAACAGCCTCATCGGCCCCGCATTCTCATCGCAGCCATCTTAAATATTGCAAGCCTGCAACTACAACTACAGCTACTTTTGCTGTACTTGTGGTGCATCTTTTGCCCCAACCTCTCCTACTGCAACCTCAACCTCTCATGCTGAAACTAACCCTGCAACTTCTGTCACTACAGTACATCTGCAGCGGCTGGTACAACATCTACTGCAGCCCCTCACCTGCCTCGGCCAGCCCTACTTTTCCCAGACAAAATTGGCACCGGGACTTTATCCTTTTCTGCAGCAGGAGCTGCAGTGTAGCAACAGCTCCTGCTAGGATGTCATCAGGCACTATGGCATCTCCACCCTCATTGGAAGGAGTGTGCAATGAAGATCTCGACTCGTCACGCACTATGGCAAGGGAGCATGCACAGGAGAAGTCAGGACCACATGTTGATTGCTAGGTCTCACCGCCACGTGATGATATTGACCTGTTGCGTTGGGTCCTTGTGCCATCCTCCGACTATTTGTGTGATGACATCCAAGCTGAGAGAGCATGACATCGATCATCTCATGTGCACTGCTGAATAACTACCCTTTTCACCTCAGGGAATGCACCACCTGCCTCACAGGCTCCTCCAGGCAGCGTAGCACAGCACATCAGCCCCTGCAACTGACTTCCAAGAGCCATCCGAATGTATCCAAGTTTTTCCCTCACACACTGACCTTGTCGGCCTTGCAAGCCCCATTCTTGATTCTACTGATTGTGCTGTTGCCACACTCTCAGCCACAGCCAGGGCCAGCACGGCCTCCACAGGCACGGCCATTGAATGGGCTACATCTTCCTAAAATGAGGTAGCGGCCTTGCTCTCTCTTCTCACTGTTGCAGAAGAAAACATTGTTGCGCAGGTGACGGTGCGCTCCTTTGTTGTCGTCGCAGCCACCGCAAATGCTTCTGGTGCAACATCTAGGGTTATCAGTTCCATGTGCGTGTCCACAGCTATTGCACTCCTTACACCCACTGGAGAGGCTCTTACCCTGACACATCATGCAGCCTCCATCTTTTTGTCACCTTAAAGACTGATGTAGTGGCTGGTTCCACATTAACTAGTAATGTGGAACCATGCATGTGCATTTCCTGGTGGTTTTCGTGGTGTGGAGCACCGTGATGTCCTATTTTGCATCAGTAGTGATACTTGCTGGATGTTATGGCCTGCTTCAGCTGCAGCCATGTGGTTGCATGTTCTTAGATGTAGAGATGGCTGCTGGCAAGGAACAGCAGTCAAGAGCAGCAGCAGAAAAGAACATGGTGGGACTACAAGATGGGCTGAAGCTGCTGTACGTTGCTTCTGCTACTGTTGATTGCAGCTTTAGCTGGATGCTGTGACTTGCTGTTGCTGTAGCTGACTGCAGAAGTCACTGGCATTTTTGACCTGCAGCTGATGTTGCTGTTGTGCAGATGCTCCTGCTCATATACGGGGATGAAAACAGAAGAGGAGATGGAAAGCTTTAGTAGAGACCGGCCGTGCCCTTTACGGAACGCTAATGCTGCTGCTTATTGCAACAGCAGCCAACACCTGTGGCTTGCTGCTGTTGTTGGTAATTGCAGCAGTGGCTGAATTTTACGACCTGCTACTTCGACTGCTTTTCTTGAAAATGCACCCGCACAGAAGCAAATGTGTTTTCTGACAAGGAAAAAGGAGCCAGGAGCAGTAGAGGTGGAGATGTACCTCAGCCAAGACCGGCTACAGGTGGGGTGGAGACTGCTACAACCGTACCTAGGTGCTGTCACTTGCCACTGCTGATGGTGACTGCAGCATTTTTTGGCTGTGCAGGTGCTTCTGCCTAGACATGAAGGTGGAAGCTACCGGTCCACGTGTTGGCCAAGGATGCCAATCGGTCCAGGATCTTACCTCATACAAATGAGAGATTGTAACAGCAAGCCGTGATAGCCAGCTGCATTTTTTATCAGCAGCAGCGGAAGCAACCTGCGGATACTTGTAGTCCTCCTCGACTGTGGTTGGCTATTGTTCCTTAATCAACAGCCATCTGTGCACGCATTCAGGTGCAATCTCATGACACTAGCAACAGCAGCAGGCTATAAAGGCCACCCACTGCTGCAGTAGATGACAACAGCAGCAAGTTGCAACAGCCATGTGATTCTTGAATCAGCAGCAGAAGGAGCAACATGCGGCAGCCACAGCCCGCTTTGGCTGTGGCCCATCACCTTCCCCGCTGCTGCTCCTTGACTTATGTTTCTCATCAGAAGCAGCAGGCCATAAAGGCCAGCAATTTTTGCAGGTAGCTACAGCAGCAGCAAGCTGTGTGACAGCAGCTGAGGCAGCAAGCAACATCAGCTAGTGACTAGCAACAGCAATAGCAGCAGCAGCAGTAGCAGAAGCAGCAGCAGCAGCAGCAGCAGCAGCAGCAGGAGGAGGAGGAGGAGGAGGAGGAGGAGGAGGAGGAGGAGGAGGAGGACGAGGAGGAAGTAGCAACCTGTAGTAGCCACAATCTGTCTCTACAGTTGCAGCCAGCAGCATCAACATCAAGCAATAGCTGACGCAAGCAGCCACAGAAGCAGGTAGTCACAGTGGCAGCACCAGCATGTGCTTCTGTAGCACCACCAGTCTGGTGTCTAATCTGGAGGAAACAGAGCACGACCACGATGCTGAGGTCGATGACTAGGTGCCCAACGAGTTCTTTCATTACGACACATATTGGCACAAGAGACAGGAGGAGAAGGTCATACAGTGCTGCTACACCAAAGTAGAGGATGTGCTATGTCTCCACAGTCAACACCACCAAGACGTCCGCCAGTGCACAATCCCTCTGCTTCTTATTCATCCCCCAGTAGTAGACCTTGACAAAGCGAGTAGCATGGGGCTCCTGCCTCTCCATTCACATGCAAGAAGAAAGAGATGGGTGGCAGCTGCTGGCAGTCAATCACTATTCTATAACGACTTGCATGTGGAGCGATACAACAGCTGAAGGATAATTGAGCCGACTACATTGACAGGGCTAGTTTAGGTGATGTACCCAGTAGTTCTTGTATCTTTACCAAGGGATTCTGCATCAATTATCATCTCAGTTTGCAGATCTGGCTGTTAGCGCCTGTGTTGACCTACTGGTGAAGAAACTGGTCTGTGCAGTTTTAGAGATGCAGCATTCAACAATCTGTATTTCTATATCTCCAATTTTTGCCTGGGTGAAAGCACTGCCATTCCCACATCTCTATCAACAGACCATAACCTCACCATGCTGGTAATCCAAAAGACAGCCAGAGATCTGGCAGATGCAGAGCAATACCCTTGGATGGTGGGACCACTCTTGTACACCGCCATGGCTACCTGTGCAGACCTCTCATTTCATGTTAGAATCATCAGTAAAGGATGTTATGCTCCTAGCAAGGCTCATATTGTGGCAGAAAAAAGAGCATTCAATGCTTGCACATAACAGAATACATGAAAATCCAGTAATCCAAACAGCCAAGCACCACCCCGACAGGAACCACCCCCAAGCAAAACAGTAAACCAAACTCTGGTCAAGTATTCATGCTGGGAAGTGGAACAGTGAGCTGGCGGAGCAGGAAGCAATTTGTCTTTGCATTTTTCTATACGGAGGCTGAACACATGGCCACAAGTGAAGCGAAACGTCAAGCATGTTGGATATGGGGTGCCAAAAGAAAAGTGGCCAAAGTGGGTTGCTCGATAAAACTTATCAGGTAAAAAGAGTGAATAGAGGATTTTTTTATGGTTCTTTAGCACTTTATGGAACTTGATTCGGAGTCTGTTTGAGGGAGATATGGATTTTCAAGGTATGGTGGCAATGGGTCTGCTTCAAGTGACGGCTCCTGCACTACCAACACCAATGACGGCCACAATTATTGGCCAGGGAGGTTTGGAGCGGCCTTCAAGGTAGAAAGGCGGCAGGAGGACCTTCAGGGAGCTTCAAGGAAGGTCCCCACCAAGATTATTGGTTGTGCACATGGCAGGGATGGTAATTCTCTTGTGTGACAGTGTGACTGCCGCTCATCCCGCTAGGCTAGGAGTGTGCTAGGAGGTGAACTTTGACAGAGTGGTTCTTCCAGCTCCATGTGCCAAATGAGGCGTACTGAGGCTTGTTAGAAAGCTGTGCTAATGTAATTTCTAACTCAAGAGTCGATTCAGACATTCACGTCCTTTGCAAACCTAGATTTGCTTCCGTAAATTCTGTCTGTGCAACCTGCAACTCCCTCTCACAAACAGTTGGTCCTGCCTAGGCGGCTCTTGGTGAGCCTGATCACCTCCTTGAGGGCTTCCCCAGTTTCCATCAGTGGTATCAGAGCTAGAACAAGGCTTTGTTTCATCCTAGAGGCATTCCTTGCACCCTGTTGTGTAAGAGAGCCGTTTGTGGGCTGAACGTTGTACTATTATGGCGACATCCGCTTCTGTGGTGGCTGGCGTCAACATCGCCAAGTTCAAAGGCAAGAAATTCTTCAACTGGAGCAACAACATGAAGATGGTGATGATGGAGAAGGGTCTGTGGAGCCAGGTGGATGAGAAGGAGAAGGAACCAGCAGAAAGCTCCCTCTCTCCTGGCGAGGCCCGTACCTACCGTGAGAAGCGTGACCGCGCCCGAGCAACCATCTACCTCCACCTCGCTGAACGGCAGCAACTCCTTGTCCGTGGCATCCTCATGCCAAAGGAGGTTTGGAAAAAGCTTGAGTCCACTTATGCTTCCAAGTAGATCCTCATGAACATGAAGCTGCATCGTCGCTTTCACAATGTGAACTTGGATGAGTCTGGATCCATGATTGACTACATCAACATGGTGAAGTCTCTCTCTGACCAGCTTGCTGCGATTGAGGACCCTGTCAAGGAGCGTGTGCTCATGCTAACCATCTTCTATGGCCTTCCTAGCAGTTACACTCCTCTCATTCTTGTCCTAGACCAGTGCAACGACAAGCTCTCCCTCAACGATGTGGAGGAGATCCTGCTGTTTGAGGAAGAGCGGCTCAAGGGAGAGGAGGGCAGAAGCAGACTGCACATCGCTCTCATCATCAACTCTGGTCATGGGGGTGGTGCTGCACCAACTAGGGGAAACAGCGGAGGAGGGGAGAAGAAGGGGAAGTGCCACTACTATAAGAAGCCGGGGCATTGGGCGCGTGAATGCCGGAAGAAGAAGGCGGACCTTGCGGCTGGAGTGGGAACGGGAAGGCATTCCAACGCTTCCGCGAATGTAGCAGATTAGGAGAGTGGATTTGTGACCACCATCCGGGTCCTGCACGTCTCTAACAACACCGCTTTGTTCTGGATCATCGACTCGGGAGCCACGCGGCACATGAGGTGTCGCCGGGAGTAGTTCGTCGTCTACACCACCATCGAGCCTTGTCGGGTGTACATGGGGGGCAATCATGTGCAAATGGCGGTTGGGGAGGGTGAGATTGTGTTTTGTGCTTCCGTTGAGGATAAGCACGTGGAACTTCGTGTGAAGGGGGTGCTCCATGTTCCTGGGCTGGCAGCTAACCTCCTCTCTGTCTCATATCTCATCTCCGAAGGCATGCAGATTTGCTTTGAGAATGGTGGCTGTATCATCTCTGCCCGTACAGGCCGTGTGCTTGCAAAAGCAAACAAGGAGGATGGTCTTTACCAGCTCTACATGACGTTGGAAAAGGAATCCGACTCAGCGTTGGCGGTGAGAGAGGGAAAACACGACATCGGCCTGTGGCACCGCCGGCTCGGTCACCTCGGCTTCGGCACCATCATCTCCATGCAGTAGTTGGTCCGTGGCTTGGAGCTCAAAGGGGTGAAGCAGCCTGGTGCATCGGCTTGTAAGAGTTGCATTGAAGGGAAGCAAGCCCGCGCTCCTTTCATGGGGGAAGGAAAGCGGGCGGCTGAGCTTCTCTCACTCGTTCACTCTGATTTGTGTGGTCCTATGCCATCACACTCCTTGTCCGGCAAGTTGTACTTTGTCTCGTTCATTGATGACAAGTCGAGGAAGACGTGGGTGTCCTTCTTGGCTGACAAGGATGAGTGATTTGATGCTTTCAAGGTGTGCATTACTACTGCACAGAATGAGAGTGGCAGGCGGTTGAAGGTGCTTTGCACCGATGGTGGAGGAGAGTACCTCTCCAACGACTTCCGCACCTTCCTCAAGCGTTACGGGATCAGGCAGGAGGTCACCCCACTTGGAACACCGCAGCTGAACGGCATGGGTGAACGCGCAAACTGCACACTCATGGAGCGTGTTCGCACCATGCTCCAATTTGCGGAGCTCCCACCAACCTTCTCGGCGGAAGCAGTCAACACTGCCGTGTACCTGAAAAACCGGAGTCCCACGCGCGCCGTACCACTGATGACACCGGAGGAGGCGTAGACGGGATGCAAGCCAACAGTGATGCACCTGAAAGTCTTCAGGTGTGGCGTATTCGTGCACGTGACTACCGGCAGTCGTAACAAGCTAAGTGAGTGAAGGCCGCCTTCCTTGGCTACGACACCATGGGATACCGCCTCTGCAACCTCGTTGGACGCAAGATCATCCGCAGCCGTGACGTGGTCTTTCAAGAGGACGTGAAGGGCTGCACTTGGAGCCCTATGTCTGCAGTTCCACTTGCTCCCGCACTTGTACCTGAAGTGGGAGAAGTTCCGGTAGCAGAAGAGGACGGTACGGAAGATGGCGGTGACAGTGGTAACGACAAGAAGGTGGAGGGATCAGAGAAGGAGAAGGAGCCAGCAGACAAATCTGATGAGGAGGAGCAACAAAGCAATATACAGCAGCTGCCACAAAGATCTGCACCTATCAAAAAGTTACAAAGGACAGTGGGGAGCTGGTGAGGCGATCCGAGTGCCTCACAAGCAAATAGAGGCCGCTGGAAGAGCTGGAGAAACTGTGCACCGTTCAACCACCAACAGAGTCATCTGACCTCAAGCTTCTCTTCCTCACAGTCACCAATGACCAAGCCACATTCACTGAAGCCATGCGTAGCGCCGAGGCGGCAGATTGGCGTGCCGCAGCAGACGAGGAATATGGTGCGCTCATGAAGAACGGTACCTGGACCCTCAAGGAAGCTCCACGTGGACAACATGAGGTTAGTCAAAACAGTGCAGGGGACCCCTCCATCACGTGCAAAGGGACCTGCGCCTCAGGAAAGGTGCTTCACAAATGAAGGAAGGCAACATGGCGTGTGGGCACCGTGGAGGCATTGGGCGTTTCTGTGGTGGGTGAGATATGTGCTTTGACAAACATAACTTGAGCTAGGGTTGGACAAATTCCACACGTTTTGATGCGTTGGAAAGCTCATATATAGCCTATGATTTTCAGATCATCTCCATGTTAAAAAACGAACACAAAAGGACATGATTCACGCTATTCTCAGTGGGGTTTTTGTGATGCGATCTCTGACGACATGGCTGCACTTGTCGCTTGACTGAAGCGTCCAAGACCCCCGATATGCCACATGTTATTTCTCACTATTGTATGTATGCCCTCAACAGTCTTGACACTTGTCATGGAAGTACACTAACTGCAAAACATCAAAACGTCAAAGAATCATAACGTCTTCTGCTAAAAATCTCATCCCTGTGAACCATCCAAGTTTGGCTTGCTGTAATATTTGCAAGGTGGAAGGGCCAAATAGGCCCTCCAGATACAATTTCTGCTCATAAAAAACTATCCAGTTTTCATGATGCCTCTAATCTTCTTTTTCTTCACAACTCCTACTTGAGAACCATTTATGTTCCACTTAGCATAAAGCATTGTTTTGTCCCAGACGTACAGGAGTCCATAAACTTCACGAGAGGACATCTATATTCTTACATTCATGGCGCACCGTGCGTTGACCTCAGGATGTTATGCTCTTTGGCCAAGGGCACTTCAGAAACATGCTCTGATGTCTGGTGTTCCACTGCCAAAGGTTTTGATACATTCCACCACTATGCAGAAGGGTCAACAGAAGTTTCGCTAACAACATCGATGTTTTGATGCTGTTTGGTTGACTTCCCGACAGTGCTAGACTCTTATAAAACTGCACCTTGACTTTTTTAAGCTCGCCGAGTTCTCTGCAGAGTTTCTCAAAGCAGCCACTCACAATGCAGATTTGCACAGGTTGCTCGCCTCAAGCGCCTAAGGCCAAACGTATACCTCATTTTGATTCTTGCTATTGCATATATGCACTCGACATGTTTGAAACTCGACATCAAAGTACACTTATTGCTGATTAAAAAAACCCATTTTCCCTAGTTCCTTGGGTTGTCTTTTTCTCTAAACCTCATTTCTTAATATTATTTTATCTGCTGCTGAAAGTCACCCGCAATGCTGCAAACACACCCACGGAACCATGGTGAAAGAAGGTGTTGGTTGGACCTTCTACGGAATCTTTGCAGATCGGCCGCGGACTGGGGCATGACCAGAGAAAATACGCTGGCTCACGCATCCGTCCGGCAGATCGAGGGGATAGAGGAGGCAGAGACGGGGGATGTACGTAGTAGATGGCGGCAAAGCAAAGAAGAATTTCCATCATAGGCTCAACAGGAGAACGAGAAAGCAAGCCCAAGTTGTGGAGAAAGGGGAACAAAATGCAGCAAGAGACAGGTGGTGCCAATATGGAGTGTTGAGTGTTGAAGTATGTAATCAGCCCTTTGGAATAGAAGAAATAGAGAAGCAGAAGATGAGAGGCCGGTGGGATGAAGTTTACCAGAAAGGAGAGTCCGCGAAAAAGCATCTAAACCGTGGATATGCAATGACGAAGAGAAGGCATAGAACAGTAAAAAATGCGGGAAAGGCATTCACGCACCAGCAACAGAAGGGCGGGACATATTGAGCCATGAAAGACCAGAAGAAGATGGGAAAGAGGCATATAAATGGATTTGTAGATAGAGGGTGAGGGAAAGAGTAGTAGGATTGTGCGAAAAGGGATAATGCTTCCTTTGTAGCATGTATGTGTGTTTTTGAGAGACAAGACCCACGGCGCAACATGCCCGTGTGGAGTCCCCGTGATACTTTAGTTTGCTGTAGGATATTAGTGTTTCAGTTCATATGTCTTGGCATAAATACTTGCAATCAAGTTCCAACTGTCTCTCTGATTCTCACTTGCCCTCTTGCCCTCTCATCCGAAAAGCATACTTCACCACTGCTCAAGTGATTTGCAGGAATTCACCTGTGCCTGCTTGGTCTGGCCGAGCAGGAACCCATGGGGTCATGCGGAGTACTCCTAGAGCCAAGAAGGGCACAGTGGAAATCCATCCTGCAGAAGTCAAGTGGCTGACACGAGAACCAGGTCGAAGAGGCGCAGGATCATTGGGTATGTTGATGTGAATATGAATCCTATTGGCAGTAGTGGGTGTGGAGGCACCCTCAAGGATACCTAGCTCTCACTGATGCATGCTACCAATGTTTTAGGCAGCCAATGGACACCTTTCGTGAAGAGTGTGCCGCACACAGGCACAGGAGTACGGTTAACGACACTCATGGCAAGGGGCACACCATGTCAATAATCTCCCCCTTGCACTGCAGCCTTGATGCCCTGTCCTTGGAACCTGTAGCATTTTAAAATTCAAGCGCAGACCAAGCTCCATGCAGCTTGCATCATGCCTGCCTTTGGATTGTACCTTGTTCATGACGTCGGTGAGCATGCGCTTAGTGCCACAATGCACAGTAGCCGCATCTCCCTTCGCCACCAATTCCCTCACATAGTGATGCCGGATCTCAACGTGCTTGGTCCTCCTGTGCATCACCGGGTTCAGGGTAAGGCTGATGGCACTCATGTTGTCGACATTGAGTACCGTCAGCTTCCTTTGCGGCATGCCGATCTCCTTTAGCAGTCGCCGGAGCCACACCACCTCCTTAGCGGCTTCTGCGAGCGTGATGCACTCCGCTTCGATGCTGGACAGTGCCACACAGTCTTGCTTCCTGCTTGCCCATGAAATTGCTGCACCACCAAGCACAAACACGTATCCCAACGTTGATTTTCTATCATCCACATCACCAGCCCATTCGGCATCCGAGTAGCCGACCAACTCGAGGGAGTCGTCATGCGCTCCCCCTCCAAAAAACAGTTGCGACTGTTTTGTCGCCTTAAGATAGCAGAGGATCCGCTTCATCGCTTGCCAATGCAGCGGCCCGGAGTCAGCAACATAGCGACTCACTTGGCCCTCCGCGAAGGCCAGGTCAGGCCGCGTCACCACCATGGCGTACATGATGCTCCCCACAGCGGACTGGTATGGCATGCCTACCGTTTCCTCCTTCTCCTCGTCAGTGCTGGGCCCCATGCTTGAGCTCAGCTCATACGTGGTGGTCATGGGTGTGCTGATGGGGTTGCACTCCTCCATGTTGTAGCAGCAGAGCACCTCTTGCACGTACTTTGCCTGCCCCATCTCCAGCGTGTGTGCCTTGCGTTCCCTCTCGATGGAGACACCGAGATGGTACTCGAGATCGCCCATGTTGGTCATTTTGAACCGACCGCCTAGCTCCCGCTTCAGGTGCACCAACTCCTCTATGTCTGATGACACAGGGATGAGGTCACCCATGTAACGGACCACAATCTGGTGCAACCTGGCTACTTCCGCCAGTGTTGACCTGGCCACCCCGAACCCGGGCACATCGATGTCCACCTCGGCACATCGATGTGACCCCCCCCACATCGGCCACCTCAGAACATCGTGCCTTACTAGGGCGGACGTTTTTATTTGGGTTAGTCCTAGGCGTCGAATACACACTGAATGCCTTTTTTTTTGCCATGCAGTCGTGGGTCGATTCCGTGGTCGCACTAATTTCCTCATTCTCACGCGGTTAACCGTGCTAATTCACGATGGCAGCATTCCACACGTCACAAACAACGTGGAATGCTGCATATGCTGCCTATCTTTGCAGGTTTACTTGCCAGCTGGCATGCAAACGTGCGAAGACTGTTTCGAGTCACGAATCGAGTTCTGGTGATCAAAGTGATGCGCGCGGAATCTCGAGCCCAGATCTCAAAGGTCAAACCTGTCGAGTCCACGTTTGATAATCGAAGTTTGAAGGAAGTTACAGTTGCGGAGTTTACTTTTCAAAACGTTCAATTCTATAAGTTCAACTTCTGAAGTTCCGAACTGGACTTCTAAACTGAGCCGAAAGTTGATGTCAGGGATTTCACTTTTGATGTTCCAACTTGGACATCAATTTTCTAACTTTGAACTTCGATGTTTGAACTTTGAGAATTGAAAATTTCTGGTTTCTAGCTTGATTTCTGAATCGTAGGTTTCACTTGCAAAATGTCTAGGTTTGGAGTTACAAGCAAGCGGAACATCTTCTTAAGCACGCAAACCCCTTCTACTCTGGTAATCGAACCAACAGGGCTTGGATAGGGATGGGGAGGGGGGGGGGGAGAGGGTGCCTCAACATTCCGGAAGCCGCGCTCACTGACTCGCCGTGTCAAAAACATGGTCAGTGGTCAAGGTTGCGGAGGGCGGGGGGGGGGAGGGGGGGTGGGGCGGGGAGGATTGCATGCACGTCGAACGTGAATCGATCCACATCGATGTCCCATCGATGTGGATTGCTGTTCTGCGGCCGCGGTGATAGGATCACCTCGGAACCCTGGGACAACACTGGCTTCCGCACATACACACTCTGATATGCTTCGCAACGCTTGAAGCCAAGCTCGGCCATGAAGCCATCCATCTTCAGGTACCACATGAGTGGCGCTTGCTTGAGCCAATAAAACGCCTTGTAAAGCCGGCACACCTTCCCCGGCGGCGTGTCCACCCCCTCCGGCACCTCCATGAGGACCTCCTTGTCTAGGTCGCCATTGAGGAATGCATTTTTCACATCCATTTGGTGGACTTCGTAGTCGCGCACCGCTGCCATCAAGAGGATGGAGCCGATGGAGGGGAACTTTGCCACTGGTGTGAAGGATTCATCGTAATGTTCACCCTTCTGCTGGGCGTACCCCTTCGTAACCAGCAACGCCTTGTACCGCCCCACCTTCCCCTCTTTGGTGAGCTTCCTCTTGAAGATCCACTTGGAGCCGATGATCTTCACGCCCTCCGGCCTGTCAATCAGCTGCCAAGTACCATTCTCTTCATGAGAGGCGAGCTCACATTTCACAGCGCCCTCCCAGTCAGCCCCATCCTTTTGCTACAATGGCTCCTTGACGGTCTCGGGCTCCTCTTGCACAACGGGCGCTTGAGCGAACCCGGTCCAAATGCCTTCCGCAGCATTGTACCGTTTTTTCGTCCTCCTTACGCATCCGCTTCTCCGGGGTTACTGCTGTTGAGGCTGCTACTGCTGCCGTCACTGCTGCTGTTGCACTCTTGCGGTGCCTCGCACTGCTGGCCTTCTCCCCCTCTCTCGAGGACCATAGAAATGCGGGCTCACTCCGCGCCTCCTCATTCAGCTCCACTGCTGCTAGCAATTTAGACTCATTGTCCGACTCGGCTGATGGCAAATCAGCCGCTACCTCATCCTTTGGATGGTTCCCGCTGGTTTGAGCTACACAGACGTCACCCTCTTTTGTGTCCTCTGGCGTCTCCCCCTTGAGGAGTGGTAGCCACTCCCCATGCTTGGAGATACCCGCGTCCTTGCCCGTCCAACAGCTGTCCTCGTCCAACGTGACGCTGTGACTCTTCACGATCTGATGCCTCTATGTGTCGAAGAGCTGGTATGCCTAACTGCCTCTCTCGTACCCAACGAAGATGCACCAGCGAGTCCGCGGGTCCAACTTGCCCCGCCCCTCCCGTGCCTACACAATAGCATGTGCAACACAACAAAACGTGCGAAGGTGTGCCACTGTTGGGTTCCTCCCGCTCCACACTTCTTGTGGCGTCTTCCACAACTTGGACTCTGCATCCTTTAGCGGCTTTGTCAGCATCATGTTCATGATGTACGCCGCTATCCATGCCGCCTCGCCCCAGTACCGCTGCGCGAGGCCGGCATCGCTCAACATGGAACGGACCATGTTGAGGATGGTGCGGTTGGCCCTATCAGTGATGCCATTATGTTGCAGAGAATGTGGCGTAATTCTACCACATGATCCTCTTGCTCTTTATCCATGCTGAGTAGTCCTCGTACCCGACGTCGTTATCGCTCTGGAACGCCTTCACCTTCAACCCTATTTGCCGCTCCACTGCCTCCACAAACGCTTACATGCACAACAGGACATCGCTCTTCCTCTTGATGATGTTGAGATAGAGCTTGCGGCTGTGATCGTCAATGAAGGTTACGATGTAGCGAGCGCCCCCGATGGAGCTCTCAAATGGTCCACACACGTCAGTGTGCACCACCTCCACCTTTGCCAATACACGCGTCCCTTTGCCATCAAACAGCTGTCGTAACGCCTTGCTGAGCACGCACGGCTTGCACGCGGCATTATTGGCTATGTCGGAGCTCTTGATCTCCAGACCCCGCACCACTTCCTTCTTTGCCATGTCCCTCACTGTTGAGAGCGGGATGTGAGACAGGCAGCGGTGTCATAAGTCCAGGTCTCCATTGTCTTTCTTCGCGAGGTGGGTGACGTCGGGCCCCGCCCGGCTGCCAAGGATCGTTGCACAGAGTAGGTACAGGTCATCCTCTCGCTTTCCGCGTACAATCACCTTACCATTCCCCTCCTTGCGGATGATGGCCTCCTTGTTGTTGAAGAGCACCTCGAGCCCCTTGTCGGTAAGGTGGCTCACTGAAATTAGATTTTCCCCAAAGTTGGGCATGTGGAGCATGTCGTGAATTGTGCTCATGAAAGCCTCCCCGTCCACATCCATCTCAATGCGAGCGTTGCCTTCACCGGCAACCAACTCCGTTTTGCCGTTGGCCACTGTCATACGCCGCTCCAAGTCACTATAGGTGACGAATGCCACCCGGTTGCATTGCGTGTGGCGGCCCGATCCGGAGTCAATCACGGAGACTCCCAGTTCTGTCAAGTTGGTGGACTCCTTCGCTATCATTGCAAGGTTGTCCTTCTTTCCAGCCTTCCCCTCCTGGTTTGACTTCCTGTTGGATCAGTTGTGTGCGTAGTGGCCTTCTTTGCCACACGCATAGCACTCCCCCTTCTTGTCACCTTTCTTGCTGCCGTGCTTGGCACCCTTCTCCTTCTTGCCTCCCCCTCCACCTTGAGGACATACGGCATAGGGGGAACTTGACGTTGCTCCATTCTCTCTCCCACCACGCTTCAACCATTTATTGCGGACGTACTCAGCCACCTTCTGGTACTTCAGCTCATCAGTGGACCAGCCGCCTACGACGGCGATCATGGGACTCCAACTGGTCGGCAAGGCCACAAGGAGGATCATGGCTTGCAGCTGAGGGTCGACCTTCCATCCGGTGGCTACGCACTCGGCAGTATGGGACTCAGTCTGCTGCAGGATCTCCATGATGTCGTTGCCTTCATTGGCTCGCAGGGTGACGAGCCTCTTGAAGACAAAGAGCTTGTTAGCATGGTTGGTGGACTGGTAAATGGTACAGAGCTTCTTCTAGGCCTCCGCGGCCTCTGTGCATCCTTGAATCAGTGCGTGCTCTGGTGGAGCTAGAGCTAACACTATCAATGCAAGAGCTTTCTTGTTGCGCTTAATGTACTTCTCCATTTCCTCCGGCGTCGCGGTATTTGGAGGGGCGGTCTCTTTTCCGTTGACCAGTTCAAGCAGCCTTTTGTCATTGAGGTAGACCTCAAACTACCACCTGCACAAAGGGAAGCCATTCCCGTCAAACGTTGAGACGGCGCCGATGCTCTCTTGCTCGGTTGTTGCCATAGCGTGCGGCAGTAGTGTGAAAGTTGTAGAGCTAGGGTCCTTCTAGGCACGAGGCGCCATAACCCTTTGTTGGCACAACTGGGTTTGGAGGCACCCTCAAGGATACCTTCCTAGATCTCACTAATGCACGCTACCGATGTTTTGGGCAGCCAATGGACACCTTTGGTGAAGAGTGTGGAGCACGAGGATCACGGATGTAAGTGGGCAGAACACATCGCATTCAGTAGAACTGAATCAAAACATGTTTTTGTTCCTTAGCATAGTTAGATTACATCAGATCCTTATAGCCTGTGACCTAATCTTTCCAACGCATCCAACCACGCCGAAGTCAGAGCAGTAGAGCCCCTGCTACGGCTGTCGAAGTAACCCTTGGTAGAGCTACTCTCCTTGCCTTGCTCGCTGGGCAACGAGAGGCGCTTCGATGATGTCTTCGTCGAAGCGCCTTTCCTTAGCCAGAAGTCAAGGAGAGTTTCATCCGGGTCAAGGAGGTCCTTATAGTTATCTCATTCTTGCCCCTGGTGCATTTGGAGCCCATTGGAGACAAACTCGGATCACTGGGTGTGGATTATCCCGCCACTCATGGCGGCTACCAGATTCCACCCGCCCAACAGCCGGTTTTCGTGCAAGGCTAACTTTCTGAATACTCACTTAAACTGATCAATTCAAAGCTCGATCCTGCATGGAAAAATCCAAGGAATCCAAATATGAAGTCAGATCAGGTGTTTGACCACTCCTCAGTGGTTGAAACAGGGAGTACTATTAACGGCACTCATGGCAAGGGGCACACCGTGTCAACAATGTTTTCTTGTACCTTCCCTACATTCATGTAGTGTGTGTAACCCCATCCTTGTTAGTCAGGTGTGAAGATCAAGAGTTAGGAGTATTGACCGAGACCCGTGGAAGGAACTAGCAATAGGGGTTCTCCACTTAGCGTGAGTGTGCTTGGCCAATAGTACAGGTAACCTGGTGACATTCTGCAGACATTCCCTAGAAGCTTGGTGGACGTCGGTCAACGAAAGCTTTTGGCACGGAACAATAGCAAGAAAGGGTGTTTGAGGTACCGGATTGTTGAAAGATAGATAATTCAGCATAATGTATCACACAAAAGACAGTCCATGGTAGGGGCAGCGAAGAAAGCACTCTAAATAGTTAGAGCATTCTGCAGAGAAAAGTGAGGCAAAAATGGCAGCAACAAATCAGGAGGGCAGCGAAAATTGGGGTAACAGTGCTAATGGTACGGTGAGCATGGACAGTTCCATGCTCTTTTTTGAGTAGAACTGCATTAGCGACCTTCAGATTCAGTCTGGTGTGTCGACGTCTAACTCTATTCACTGTTAAATACGGCACATCACCCAATCCCCAGGACAGCCTACGGTTAGGTATTGACTACAGCAATGTGCTGAGACTGATCATGGTCTGGTGCGAAGAAGTCCTAGAGTAGGCGAGGGGTCGGAGGTGCAATCCGAGCTAGGTGACGGAGAGCAGTGTTTGATTCGTACTGTGACTTGGCTAGAGGAGCAATTCTGGCGAAATCACATCAGTCCCACACCAGACATGGAGGACTTAATCGCACTAGAGAGCATGGACAGCGATAGCAGTGGGGATTCCCATAGACCGCGCTACGCCCAACAACACTCAATGCTGAACAACACAAACCAGGAGCACCTTTGGGAAGTGAGCGACATGGTCGAGTTCCCAGCAGAACCCCCACGACAGGTGGCTGGACAGGTTTACTAACATGGTCCCTTACAGCGGCACGTCTTGGCGCAGGTTAGGGAAGGATACATAGAGGGCATGTTGCGGGCGGAGGGCTTAGTAGTCCCATCAGGTTCCAAAGGGCAGCAAGAGAAAGAAATGATGCACCTTGGTGGAGATGCACACCCACTGGTTTCAGCTCCCCTCGTGCAGCAGGCACAGCAGCAGATGAATGTGGCAGAACAGGGTGGGATTTCAGTCCCGTTGGCCTCTGTGGCTCTCAACCCCGCCACCCAGCAACAGCAGCCGGTAGGAGTGATGCCGTCTGGCAGGAACCCCTTTCCACAGGTTTCCACTCTCCTGGCATATCAGATACAACAGCATATAGACGTGACGCAACAGGATGGGGTATTGGCTCCGCCGGCTTTTGCGGTACCCACCCCCTTCATGCACCAGCCGGCAGGGGCAGTGCAGGCTAGAGGGAGCCCAGTTCCACAGGTTTCTACCCCCCTGACACAACAAATGCAGTACCATGTGAAAACGATGGAACATGGCAGAATGCCGATCCCTTCAGCTCCCCAACCTCCTCTCCACAACTTGCACCAGTAGCAGATGCGAGTAATGCAGCCAGGCGGGATTCTGGCTCCACGGGGCACCTCCATCCCGGTACACCAGATGCAGCTCCAGGCGAGCACAGGGAAACTAAATGGCACAACAGCCTCACTTCCTTCTGCGTCACCTCTCTCCAACATGACACCACAATACCCGGGGAAGATGCAGCTTTGTGGGACCTCGATGCCTGGCTTAGCAGCGTCATTCCAGAATTATCCAGCACCCTTGCACCCAACCCAGCAGCAAGGAACACATACCTTGGTGGTGTTCCTCTCTTGAGTTCTGAATTCTCTTTCCAACAAGATCTCATCCCAGTGCAGGAATCTTACCAGCAAGGAACAATATTCCCAAGGTCTTTTTCCCCCAGGGATTCCACATCACCGTCTCTAGGTCACCATCCGCAGGGAACCCCACACTGAACAGGACGTGGAGCACCAGCAGCAGGGAGGACCATCGAACCCATCCCTTCACTCAGGGATGCATCAGTACATCTTCAACCCACTAAAGCCAGCCACGGCCATGTCGACAACAGGGAAGAAAAATCACCAGCCTCCCCAGCCCAACAGTGGATAATAGGAGCAACCAGTGAGCTTGCCCCACTCCGTGCCCATCCCTCAGACAGTGACTCCAGATCCTATGATGCGTCCGATTGGGACATCTCTCCCACAGCAATAGCAAGCAGGCCCCGCTCTTGGGACTGATGCACCACCCCATTCACGGCCAGAGAGTTTGGCCAGTCCGACACTTCTTCGCCCTTTGAACCGGACTGGACCCGTGTTTGCCGCCCCGCCTGCGATGGGTCAGAGCTGGACCTCTGTTCATTTGATTTACTAGAAATTCCCACACCAGACCTCGGCCTTCCATCCCACGGGTGGGCGAAATTTCCTCTCCTCGTGGCATCTGATTTAGATGACTCCGACACTCCAGTTTTCCTGAAAACAGCCCCACAGGCTGCAGACCGCACCTGGGGTGGTGGCCTCCGGTGTGCCTCCACAGGGATGCCCACAAGGGCCACCGAGTGGGAGTCCACCAGTGAATCCGCATGCATCCAAGGGCAACATCCACGCAGGGGTGCCGCATCCACAACAGAGCCAGACCCTTCTACATCACTCTGCTCAGCAGTCCCACTCTAGCCAGTACTAGAGTGCAGATACACAGTTGGGTTCCGCACCATCCATGCAGAGCCTGTCCCATGACACAACGTAGACCTCAGCAAGGACTCCTCCAACTGGATACCAGTCCTATCATACACAGCAGGGGAGCCTCGGCCAGGTCCACGGGCCCGGAGTAGATAGAAAAACTCCTTTTTGGTTGGGAAATTCTGCACAGACCAATCGCCAATCCAAGCAGCTCAAGTCACTGCACAGAAGGGTTCCTCAGATCACAAAACTTGAGAAGGAGTACAAAGACGACCAACCAGTGATACTGATACAAGTAGAACTGAGGGGTTGTAAAATCAGGATAACAGAACCGGCACTGCTTGGTGGAGGAGCTTTTGACAGTTTTATAAGCAACGATGTGGTTTGGAAGCTGGATTTGCATTCGAAATTGGGGGTGTTTGAAGAAGAACTGCCGATGGAACATTGCAGATCCGTCGAATTCTAGAACCTCTCCAACTGTAACTGTTTGGAGAGCTTGCCCTATGACCGACAAAAACATCATCCTCGGGCAACATTTCCTATACCTATATAATGCACCTACCTTCGATCAAGGGACCCATGATGCAATGGCGGTTATGGGAAGGACTAGAAATGGAAGCTGTATAGGAAGTTGCACCATTGCAAAATGCTAGCTGATATCTCTAAACATGGCTAGAATTTATCTGTGAGATTGATCACAAGTTTTGCCTGCTCACGTGGGAAACTAGGGAAGTGGAAGAGATCAGCCTCAACACCTGACACATTTGCAGCTATTCCAGAGGAGTTTTCATCTCTTGTCAAAGAATTTGAAGATTTTTTTCCTGGAAAACTACCTAAAGAGTTACCTCGGCAACACAGTGTTAATCACCAGATATACCTGAAGCCAAGCTTCAGACCAATGGTCAAATGAACCTATTGGATGAGCGACCACGAGCTGACTAGACTCAAGAAGCAGCAGGACCAGCTGCTTAGTGAGGGGTTCATCGGGCCATCCACATTACCCTACATGAAACTTGTGCTTCTCCTGAAAACAAAAACCAGTGAAATGAGGATGTACGTAGATTAACGGGCATTGAACGAAATCACCATCAAGAACTGCTTCCCCCTTCTATGAGCAATTTTTTTTAAGCAACTCTGTTGGGCAAGAATTTTCAACAAAGTTAACCTACGGAGCGGCTATTATCAGATCTGCATTTCTGACAAGGAAATCTAGAATGCGGTGTTCCGCACCAGATGCGGGCACTTCGAGTTCACGATTGTGTCATTTGGACTAAGAGAATGTCCTTAGAATTCTATAGCAGCAATGAAAAACATTTTTTGGCCGTACTTTGACAATTTAGTCGTCATGTATCTCAACAACATCCTAGTACAGCCGCACTGTGGAGGAGCATAATGGACATCTACAAGAAGTTCTTGATAATTTACGGGGAGAAAATCTCTACAAGAATTTACCAAAGTGCGACTTTGATCACCGTTGCATCGGGTATTCAGGCCACATCATCAAGGACAGATGGATCACCATGGATCCAAAGAAATTGGAGGCAATTGCTGATTGACCGACGTCGACCAATTCTGGGGACGTACACATGTTCTTGGGATTTTACAATTACTGCCATTGATCCGTAAAGGACTACGCCTGATTTTCAATGCCTCTCCAATCTCATTTGTAAAACTATCACTTGGAGTTGGAGAGACAAAAAACAAGAAATTTCTGACTCTTTGAGAAACTCTCTAACCTCAATGCAAGTCCCATGATTGGCGGATCCAATGGTGGACTACATCATGGCCACCAACGTGTCCAATTGGACAATCTGAGCTGTTATTCTCCAAGAAAGCAGCAATAGAGAACAACAAGTCACATGCATGTTTCAAAAACTGTCTAGAGCGGAACTCAACTGTTAATCTCTCAGGTACATGTGTCTTCTTGTGGATGGCCGTGAGTGCGCAGGGTATGCTGGAGTAGAGAGTGGAGGCGACGCACCGTGACAGCTCGCAACCCCTAAGTCCCGCACGCGTGGTCACCTCCACCCTGCTAGCATGACCCTACTCCTCCTCTGTCACTCAGCGCTGGGGCACTTCTTCGCTACCTCATCATTGACCTACATTTGTCCTTTGCCATTCCCCTGGTTCACACTTGCACTTCGTGACAGGAACCTAGATTGGTCTTGCTAAAGACAACGACCTAGGTAGTGCTAGAGTGTGCAGGGCAGGGCATGGACTAGCCGGCCCTTTTCCGGTGCATGAGGGCAATTTGCCTTCGCACCTGGTGTGTGCGCCGGCGAGCCTCGCTCGCCGGCCTGCCAGGTGAGTCTCAACTAGCGAGACTCACCTGAGTGAGGTACTCCTCACTCCTCTAGGGCACTTGTACTTTTTGCTTGCACTGACCTCCATGGCCGCAAAACCCAACCCTAGCATAGCCGATTCTACACTAAAACAAAGCAAAACAAGTTGCTATGGATTCACCTTGAGAATCTCATGGTATCAGAGCTTTATTTGACGTCAAACAGTGACAAATCAGGTCAGCACCGGTGAAAAATGTGGGCAGCCGAGTGAAGTGCGAGCCTAGAGCCACGCGGCTACCATGAAAGCAGGCTGCGCAAGCAGTTAGGGGCATCGAACGCCCTCCCCTAGGCCGCAAACTGAGGGTGGTGGCGGCGGAAGAGAGGGGAGTGACACTAGAAGAGGAAAAGGGCGCAGAAGAGAGAGCCCAAGCGCCGTCGCCACTTCCCAAGGGCGACAGCGGGGTCTTCCGGCCCTTAGAAGGTTGTTGCAGGTTGAAGGAGGGAAGGCAGTCATCCAAAGCTCAAGACTGGCAAACCCTATCAAGCTTGGGGCTCGCGGCAGAAATCTGGGCCCAAAGTGGGCCCGGAGAATGGCTACCGAGATTTTCTTCGGCAGCAACAAGAGGGTAGCGGTGTGCACACGCACTTCCTGACCTTCCCTCTGTCTGAACGGCGCTATGAGTGCAGAAGAATCTGCTCCGGGAGGGGCCGGCGCTAATGCCGGCGCCATCACCAGCGTTAGCGGCGCCGCCGGCAATGCCGCTGGTGCTGCCGCTGGTGCCACCTCCACAACAATGACGTGGGATGATCTGAGCAGAGTGTTCTCCCACAAAGACCTGATGCGGCCACTGCTCAGCGCGCGCGACTTCTTTTCCTGGAAGGATGTATTTCTCTCTTGGGCAGCGGAGCACGGCCTTGAGGACTATTACCTTACTCCGCCGCCAGACAACACCGATGCGCAAGTGCTCCTCGGAGCATTCAATGCTCTGGTCCGCGGACTCCCTGAGGACCAGCAATACTCCACACATTCTTAGTTTGGGGGCAAGGGCGAGGACCCCGAAAACCCTCGTAGCGGAGACCCTAGGCCCCATGATGCCTTGCGACACCTTGCCACGTGGAAGGAAGAGCAGGGGATGGCTCTAGTCATCGCCCTACGCGAGAAGCTCCGTAACCTCCGTCCTGAGCCTGGTGCACCGGTTTTCGATTACATGGATGCTGTGATGCACGTTCGCCAACGCATCTTTTGCCTCGGCGCCTCCTACATCATCCTCAAGTGGCTGGATCCGGTTCTCTTCCACCTGGGACAACCTTTCAAGGATTTTTGGCGTGGCCTACTTTGGAAGCTGAAAGTCACCGACATCGAGAATACCGACTTGGCCGAGGTGTTCAAGGAGCTGCGAAACTATGAAGACATCCTAAAAGGCGAGGCACGCAAAGACGAGGGCGCAGCAGCAAGCGTGTTTGTACATCAGGGAGGAGGCACTTCTCTTCCTTCGCACCCGGTTGGGGGAGGCGGGGGAGGCTGTTGAGGCAGAGGAGGTCGTGGCGGCGGAGGAGGTCGGGGACGCGGGCGCGGTCAAGGAGTGGGAAACCGCACCTGCAACTACTGCAAACAGCCGGGCCAACTACTGGCGCTTCTGTCCGGCTCTTCAGCGTCTCATGACCCCATCCACGCAGCAGACACGCTCATCAGTGGGACAGTCACATGCTCATTTCCCTCAGCTCGGTCATCATCTTCACCCCGCATCATGGACCACTCCTGCCATGACAGGGCCTCGTGAGCCAGTACCCTTTGGGGCGGCCACATTTGGTCCACCGCAGCTGCAGCCAACCATGTACCCATCAGCACCATCTCCATCTCCATCCGTGTATCTGGGACCCAGTTTCATGCCCCAGTACGTAAGTGCACCCGTACCGATTCCAGCATGGGTGCAGAGCGTGTACATCGAGACTACCGAGCCACAGCAGTCGTTAGCACTGCAACCAGGACCAGGGTGGAGTACGCCCATGGAGCTGCATCCACCTGAGTTGACTGCCATGCCACAGCTGCCAGGTCAGAAGTTGGGGCACACTCATATCACTACATCACACGCACTCCCCATGCATGACTGGTTGTTTGACACTGTTGCATCCCATCACATGTCCCCACAGTGCCAGCTATTTGTCACACTCCATGCCACGCCTGATATTGAGGGTGTGAAGACTGGTTCGGTGGTAGTGTTGTCTGTTGAGGGTATGGGGATAGTGGCTCTCCAGGTCCCAGGTGGGATACTGTTGCTCACTGGTATCCTGTATGTGCCACGGCTGAAAGTCAACATGCTGTCTTTGGGGGCAACTAAAACCAACATGCATGTGTGACAAAATTGGCACAAAGACGACGCTGCATGCTCTATGATGCGTCTGGCACATTGCTGGCTGATGGGTTACTGCACATTGACATGCTGTACAAACTGACCCTGTTTCCATTTTGTCCACTCACGCGTGAACCGAACCCAAGTGCATGTTTTCACAAGCACGGATTCCACACACACAGAGCTCATTCATCGTTGTCTTGCTCATCTCAATACTGACAGTTGCAGATTTACTACAACACGTCCCAGCACACGGTCTGCTTCCTACTGACTCTTGACATGGTCTCAAAGCTAACGCCTGTAAAGACTGTCACGAAGGGAAAGCACACATTCAAGCCTTCCCTAGATCAGATAGTAACACCACGAGGCCACTGGAACTGGTACACGCAGACCTCACAGGACCGATGCCAGTGCCATTAGTCCAGTATGCATCACTGTATGTCCTGACCCTCACTGATGATTACAGTCACTTTCGCTGGGATTTTCTGCTAAAAATCAAGGCAGATGCCCAATGTGCCATCACTGAATGGATATCACTTGCAAAGCAACAGACAGGTTGTTCACTCCTGAAGTTAAGAATTGACAGAGGAGGGGGGTTCCTTGGAACACTGACCATTGAACTGAAATCTAGAGGAGTCAAACACCAGACTACACCTCCCTACACTCCACAGCAACATGGAGTGGCAGAACGGTGGCACATAACCGTTGGCGATGCACTGTGCACACTACTGACAGAGGCCCATTTGTGTTTTGGGTTTTGGGAGGAGGCCGTGAAGTATGTCACCTGGGTGTGGAATCATATCCCACAAGGTCCACTTCCCAAATCAGTCACACCGTGGGAGCATTGGTTCAAAGAGAAGGCTGATCTGAGGCCTGCTAGGGCATGGGGCACAATGGCATGCGTCTGGCTTGCACCACCACAATGAGATAAGAGACTGAGTCCGCGTGGTTGGTGGTGTGTCTTTGTCGGGGTCTCTCACACATCGAAGGCTTGGACATTTGGGGATCCCACAAATCATAGTTTTTTAAAATTCGCGATGCATCCTTTTTGGAAGACATGCTCTACAAGGTGTTCCGTACAATGTGCCACACCCCCTCACTACCCACACCAACATCACTACCCAGAGTATGTGAGTGTGCCTGTCTTCATGTCCTTTCTACCACGAGATGCGAGTCAGACACCTCGACCAATGCGAGACATTGAGATGGCCACTTCCATCCCAGAACACCTGATCTCACCCAGCACAGAGTCCATTGCCTCTCAGGCACCCCAAGGCCTCAAGCCTCTGAGCCCTCTAGCTGAAACTGAAAGTATAGAAACTCCATCGCCCAAATCAGTGCGATGATCTCTGCATGACCTCCCCAGAGTTGACTACAAGAAATTCTATCACTGTGTTGGCACCGCATCCTTGGATCATAGTGCAACCAAACCACTGACCCTGACTAACACAAGGGAGCTTCCAGATGCCTCTGAATGGGAAAAGGCAATGGTCGCTGAGCTGAATGCACTGCTGGAACATGAGTTGTACGAGCTGGTGCCCTTGCCACCCGGCCACAAGACTATTGATGTCAAATGGGTGTTCAAACTGAAAAGGTTATCTTAAGGGCTTGATTGAGATGTATAAGGTGCGGCTTGTGGCAAAATATTTCCTTCAAATCCCGGGACAGGATCTCACTGATACATATGCACCCATGAGAAGTTACACAACCAGTCATGCATTGCTGGCAGTAGCCGCATGAGAGGACGGTGAAATTCACCAGATGGATGTAAAAAAGGCGTTCTTGAATGGACCACTGGAAGAAGAACTGTATGTAAAACAGCCAGAGGGCTATGAGGACAAAACAGACAGGGTATGGCTCTTGCTGAAAGCCTTGTATGGCTCAAAACAAGCGCCTACATGTTGGAACAAAGAGATACACCGGACTCTTGAAAGTGGTGGATTTACACAAAGTATATGCGACCCCTCGCTGTTCTTTTGCAGGGACAGTGGTGTGCCTGTTACGTTGCTGGTGTATGTGGATGTCCTGTTGCTTCTTCCCTCACGCTCATTGGACAGGCCAAAGCACTGCTCACAGATCACTACAAAATGACAGACCTAGGTGAGGCACAGAACTTCCTAGGCATGACCATCACACATGACCGCACAGCACGGACCCTGACCCTTCATCAAGGTTGGTTCCTTGCTCACCTCACAGAACGTTTTCAGCACTTGGTACAGCATCTCCCACAGCAGCACGCACCCATGAGTCCTGATGTCAGCGCACACTTTCTGGATGTACGCACCACGGACTATGGCCCAGACACAGACCCCACACTGTACAGGCAAATCACTGGCAGCCTCTCATACCTTGCCTCCACAACATGTTTGGACATTTCTTGCACAGTCAATATGCTTGTCCAGTTCAGACAACATCCACGCAGCACGCATCACAAAGAACTACTGAAGCTATTGCGTTATGTGTTGGACGCGGCTGCCCGTGGTCCAGTGTTTGCCCCTGACACAGGTCCTGTTCTGGATGGGTATTGTGGTAGTGATTATGCGCGTGACTGTGCTGCTCACATTTGGGGTGGATTTGTTTTCTGTGTATGGGGGACTGCTGTGTTGTGGCGTAGCGCCAAACATTCATGTGTGGCACGCAGCGTGGCTGAGGCAGAATACATGGCATTGGGCGAGGAAACATGTGGGGGAATATGGCTTGCACATGTGTTTGAGGAACTGGGCGTGTGCACATCCGCTGTTCCTGTGCACAGTGACAGCTCAGCAGCCCGTCGCATTGCAGCGAATGATGGTGCTTTGCATCCATGCACGAAGCACATCAGTGCCAAACATCACTTTGTTCGTGAGGCCGTAGAGGCTGGGGCAGTCGAAGTGCGTGCTATCAGTGGTCAAGCCCAGCGAGCAGACTTCCTCACCAAGGCACTTCCATCCTCCTCCCTCCTACTTCAACTACAACATCTTGGTTGCATGCCTGCCGCACTCCCGTCCAAGGGGGGGTTTTAATCTCTCAGAGTACATATGTCTTCTTGTGGATGGCCGTGAGTGCGAAGGGCATGCTGAAGCAGAGAGTGGAGGCGACGCACCGTGATGGCTCACGACTCCTCCGTCCCGCACACGTGGTCGCCTCCACCCTGCTAACATGACCCTACTCCTCCTCTGTCACTCAGTGCTGGTGCACTTCCTCGCTACCTCATTACTGACCTTCATTTGTACTTTGCCGTTTCCCTGGGTCACACTTGCACTTTGTGACAGCAACCTAGATTAGTCTTGCTAAAGGCAATGGCCTTGGTAGTGCTAGAGTGTGCAGGGCAGGGCACGGACTAGCTGGCCCTTTTCTGGTGCATGAGGGCGATTTGCGCACGTGCCTGGTGTGCACGCCGGCGAGCCTCGCTCGCCTGCCCGCCAAGTGAGTCTCAACTAGCGAGACTCACCTAAGTGAGGTACTCCTCGCTCCTCTAGGACACTTGTACTTTTTTCTTGCGCTGACCTCCATGGCCACAAAAACCATCCCTAGCGTAGCCGTTTCTGCACCAAACAAAGCAAAACAAGTTGCTATGGATTCATCTTGAGAATGTCATCAACTACACGATGCAAAAAGAAACAAATGCTCACAGTTGTGCATGCATTCAAGACGTGGTGGTGCTACCTAGAATACTGACAATGCATCGTCCCCACCGACAACCACACACTCAAACATCTCAAGACTCAGCCAAACCTAAGCTGTCAAAAAGATCAATATATGGATTTCCTTGAGTCCAGATTTGACTATGACATTGAGCATCGATCTGGAAGAAACATCCAGCAGATAACTTGAGTCAAAGACTAGACTTGATGGCCGAGATTAACATGTTGCTCGTCGAACGAGACTTGTAACTCGCGAGGCTGTTCGCGAAGGACTATGAGGAGTTTGGTGGGTATGACAAGAGCAAGTTCTTTTTCCACAACCCTATTGGAGATGGTGATTCACTCACCAAGTCATCGTACCAAGGATTTGCAGAACGTCATGACACTGGTCCAGATAGATACTTCAGCGAGGCCACGATGTTAGAAAACTTGCTCGTGTTCCAACGTGGCCTGACGGGTCCTGTGGTTCACAGCTATGTTTTGTGCGTGTTCTGAGTCTAACCGTGAGCTTTTTGGTCTCCTCACACTATCTGTATGGGAGTTGGACAGAGTTTTGAGACACTCCTTTTGAGAAGAGAAAAACACCAATTTTTGGAACATGGACATGATCAAACAAGTTATGTTGCTACTCCTAAGAATTCCAACGCACCAAACCGCATAAAACTTGGTTGACCTTAGCTTCCGTTACGACCGCCAAGGCACAGCACACCAATCCTACAACTCAGTTAGCGGCGCACGTGATGCCCGCCTGCCAAGGCCCCCTCATACATCAAGGACCTATGAGAATGCCTTTCCAGAAGCGCAGATTAAGGGTGCACGCCACGAGACTTTCCCGATTCTGGCCATGGACTTGGAATCTCGAGTCGGTCCTGACCTGAAGTATCGGAATCGCGATTCCGAATACAGGAATTGCGATTCCAAGGAATCTCGATTCCTGTATTCAGGAATCTCGATTCTGCACTTTTCTCAGGTATCCATGCCAAAATACACTACCAAAAAGAACTGAAAAGTGCTACATCACATGCTTATTGTCTTGTTTAACATGCCATGTATGACGTTACTAGGTATGTATGATTGTGTGTTTGTATAGTTCTCACCTGAAACATATAGGTACATGCCTATGCTCTCCATAACATATATACCCCACATACAAAGTTACGAATCTCGATTCCATTACGATTCTGAATCCTCGAATTGGAACCTCGATTCCAGGATGGGAGTTGGAACCTCGATTCCTGTATTCGATTCTCGTCTTTTGGTGTGCACCCTTA